>NBNE01000332.1:0-25711 GCA_002215365.1 Phytophthora megakarya
GGCCAAGAGCTGCGACTTCGCAACGTCATGGGAGACGCAGAAGCCGGTCAATACACTGCTGTGGATTCAGTGTTTGGTGTCGATCGGGAATACAATTTCTCATGTGCTTTTTCCACGTGCTGATGAACGCGAACAAGCAGATGAATGGGTTTCCTGCGTACGTGAAGGCGTCAATTATGAAAGATATCTACGACATTCATTTTGAAAATGGAGAAGGTGAGGCCATATTGCTATGCGAAGCTGTTTTGAGAACGTGGATGACCTACGCATGCGTTGTCGACTTTGCGAGATACGTGCGAACTCAGTGGTTGTACGGTGCGTTTTGCAATTGGCAAGTTCTCCGGACGGCAAGCGGTTTTGCGTCAACCAATAATCCCGTCGAGCTGTTCAACCGGGTTCTGAAGCGTGACTACACGTTAAACAGGCGTTGCTTCTTAGAGAGCTGAGTAACAAGCTGTTCAACCGGGTTCTGAAGCGTGACTACACGTTAAACAGGCGTCTAAAGATCGGAATGCTTCTTAGAGAGCTGAGTAATTGTTGTCAAAATGAATCGAGTAATGGAAAATGTTTTCGACGCCAACTGGAGCCTCAACAAGCTCTTGTTCGCCGAACGACGAAATTATCCCGCGAGAACTTACTTCATCTTGGACTGGAACCGAAATCATGTGCCGATCCTGTGACTGGAATACCCCGCTATGCCGTTTTGCACGTGGTCTCAATCCCCGCACCGAGGATTAAACTACCCGAACTGGGCAAAACACAGGAAGCATTGGGGATTTCGAGTCAAATGGGAGCCAATTGCGCAAGGATGGAGCATCAAGATACGCCCTAGAATAGGTGGTCGGTGGATCTAGTCAACCGGAAATGTCCGTGCAAGTACAGCTATAAGTTTGGAACGTGCATTCACCTAGCTTTTGCGATGAGGATGACCGAGAGCTTGGACAACACCACGCACAATGTGAAAGGGAATCGCTGCCGAGGGAAATAACGACGTTTGACCAACCACGCCGATACCCTAGGAGGACGACCACCTCATATTGGGCCGGCGCTTTCCCTGACGTGAAGTGTTTCAAGCCCCTCATGCTCACAACATGGTTTCCAATGCACGTTCACATAGATTTGGGTAGATAACCGCCTGGATGACTACATATATCTGCGGCTTTTGGTTACATAGTAAGAATGATGCAAACCATTTGCACGTGTTCATCCTTAACGTCATCTGTTTAACATCTTTGCTTCACCACGTTCTTTAAACACGCTTCTCATATTCAATACTAGGACAATTTGGTCTTCCACCTGGTCACTAGGTACTCCTCGCACCTGGTAAACAGGTACACCTGCGGGGTTTTTGTGATTCAACCCTTGTTTCCTACATGGTTGGACTTCGTACGCATTTGAACATATCGAAGTGCATTGAGTAACAACGAATTATGGCCCCTCATCGTCAGTAGGAATATAAATGTATCCGAAATCACTTTATGTAACATGTTGAAGTTGTGTTACGATACCATATCTGCGGCTTTGTCGACTACGTATCTCAATTCTGCAAGCTTCTGTCGGCGACAACAGAAGCAGCCACTGCTGATTCTAGCGACGCATTACCTTTGCACAACTCCAATAGCGCCGTGTTGTGCGCTTCCGCACGCTTTTACGTTGCAGTTCCTGCTTGCGTACACGTCGTTCGGCACGTAAACGCTTGGCGTAGCCAGCATACGCTGCTTTCACATATGCAGAGTCCAGTGCAGCACACAACTCCAACTCAGTCGCCCCCAAACACCCTTCAAGTACCAGAATCTCGTTCCTAGGGTAGTCGCCTTCGTCATTCCATCGTGACCTGACGTCGCGGCGTTTCTGCCAATACCTTCTTCGCTTGGCTTGGCCGTGATGACCGCATAAGAACAGCTAGTCCTGCACACGGCGTTCCTCCTTCGACATGACCGGCAGTGACCAAGCATAAACTTTTGCCTTGGGGCTCCATTGCAGACGACAGAGTATCCAGAAGCTATGCCCATTAGGAGCCTTTTTCGGAAATACGGTTCAGAAGGCGGATCAAGTTTTTGTACTTGGTGTCTGTATACAACACGGTAGCGTTTATCGAACTATAATACTATTTATCGAATTAGGGTACTATTTATCGAAATACGGTACTATTTCTAGATCACGGGTATACAACACGGTAGCGTTTATCGAACTATAATACTATTTATCGAACTAGGGTACTATTTATCGAAATACGGTACTATTTCTAGATCACGGCACGCAGTACTTTTGAAAAGTACCGTACTTTCATAACAGTACCATTCCCAAATGAAAACAGTACGTAGTACCGTTTGCCTATGCAATTGGAACAGTACCATCTATACTTATTTGCATCTCATAGTCAAAACTAGAAATTTGATATCAATATAAATATAAAACTAATTCGACGGACCGGGCGCGTAGCGGACATCTGCGCGTCTGGTATGGTTTGTCCTCCTGTGCCGGCCTGTACGCCCAAGGCTACTTATATGCGTTAATACAATCAAGGCCCCCACAGTTAAATTCGCAATGTAAAGGCAAAATCGTATATGAATTGGATTAGGATCCTACTCTCCACGCCCTACATCTGCGGCTTCTGCGGCTTCTGCTTCTTTTGTCCTTTCACTTCCTTGGTCTCTTGCCTTCACGGAAAATAGGGTTATTGGGATCGCTGCATCTTGTAGTTCTGCACCCGAGCGTGAACCACGTCACTTGGTAGTTCACAGTGACTTCCTCTCCTGGATTTATCTCCCTCGTTGTTTGGGCCATAACATGCACCTCTTTATTATGGCGTTTTTCCACAAATTGAGTATTCGGGGTGCAGGAGTGATTCACGAAACGGGCCATAGTACCCCAGTGTTCTGCATCAATAAATAGAGCTCTGTTCCCTTTTCCTTTCGATTGTAGGCCAATAACGTACTCATTTTGGCCTTCGACATCGTCGTAGTTAAAGTCGGTCAGATAATCCGTGTATGGCGCGATATTGGTATCCACGTTGATTGGGGCTCGATTACGTCGAAAACATGCCTCAGCTTGCTAAGAATAAGCTGTGGGGAGATACCGCTTTCACCTTGCTGGAGGATGAATTTCTTCATCTCTGATGTAACCAGGGACCTCCACCCCATGTTAATTCGTCACGACCATGGTCAACACTGTTGTGGAAAACCCTCCCTTGGTTGGAGTCAGAGCATAGTTCAATCTTAACTTTTACATGGGAACGGCCAAACGCTTTACAAGTTTTGCTTGTGCACTTCAGTTGACGCTCCATCATTAGATGTTTGCCTCCTCGGCAAATAAGGCATTGTCACAGCGGATCCTTATGCGTAACTTTAGAACAGCAAAACTCCAAATCCAACGACTCCGTTGCCGCATCTTGAGAGTCGATGAAAACCAGTTCTTCCCAAACGTGTTTAAGACGTGGCATCGCATACGGACATCTCGATCTGCCACCGCACTCGTGTGATCACTTCTACCCTCCGAATCTACCGTCCTCTTGCTCCGTCACTGCAATCATGCTGTCGCTCTTCCCCTCAGAATCTTACAGTCCTCTCGCTCAGTCACCGCACTCATACTGTCACTCCTCCCCTCATAATTTACCGTCCTATCGCTCTGTCCCGCGCTGGTGCTGTCACCCCTCCCCTCCGAATCTACCGACCTCTTGCTCCCGCCTGCACATTCACGAATGAGGACGCGACCCAAACTAGGATTAGTGATCCTGGTGTTAAGCCTAAACTATACCATTTGTGTGAGCTACACTATTCCGACGACTAAATATGTGGATTTCCTGCTACAATCTGTGGAATGTATCTTCCTTTCATGTATTTATGTGTTCTTCCGTTTTAGTATGTGTAGGTTCAGAGTATATACGTAAATGTAAGCTGTTTTGTCTGTGCAATTCCACCGTTCGCGACGAAGCGCTGATTGGGACAGCCCACAGAGGATTATATTCGTGTCCAGGATAAGTCCCCACCCTACCGGTGTATGGATGCACGTATCGGTAACTACCGGTGTATTTTGATTGGTTTGTTCTGTGGCAAGCAATTCGAGGATTTTTTGCGCGTTGACGTTTTGTTGTATTTGTCAATCTTAAAACGTGCTTGACGATTCGGGTGTTCATAATTCAATTTGGGGGAAACTGCGCAGACGCTGCGGGTGCGGTAGCTGGCGCAGAAAATGCGCCATGCACTTCGAGCTCGTATTTCGGGGAAATAAATACAAGGTACTTTAACAACCGACCTGGCTATAGTTGTGCTCAATTTATTTTTCTTTCGAATATTGTAGGACCAATTCGACTGCAATCGTAAGACCTCTCATGTGCTAAATGATGCTTATGAAAATATCTAATGACGTTGTGCAGATATTTTTACGATGTTAGTGATGATATGTTGCTAGCATGGTGGGAATTGTGTAATGCTGAGATATCTAATTTTCTATCCGTAGCCCTAGTCTATATAGTAAATTCGACGTCGGTCCCTCCCTCCCTGTTGTGTTCCGCGTTTCAAGGCATTTGATTGGATAAAAAGATAAAGCTAAGCAATACTAATGTCACAGCTTGGACTCAAAAATGGGTGTGTGATTGGTTAATATTAAATTTAATTCGGTCACTATTGGTTATAAATAGTATGGGACTGGACAACAAGAGGGAGATACGTGCAGCGTATCGATTCTCGATTGTCAATCAGTCCTGAATTTCCTCACTGGTGAGGACTGGTGATCTAGCGCAGTTATCAAAAGCCAGATGCTACGCTTTGTTGGTGTACCAAAACGCATTTTCGCTAAACTTCGTTACGTGCGAACATCTAGTTAGCTCAATTAACGATCAGCTAGCTGCGCAAGCAACCGGAAGAGATTTTACAGCCGCTACGAGAACTCATGTAACATAAACTGTCGATCATATAATAATATTTGGGATATGAGTCTAACCTCATTATTAAACATTTTGAAATGTTAAAACAAGCCAAAATAACGAAACCATCGACAACAAGGAAACATCAACACTACTATACAAAAATTCTAACCCCTTTTAATGATTTAGTGGAGTTTAAACAAAACTCGTGGATACAAAAAGTAACCGTATACCAACATTTGTGGTGTAAATAACATAAATTCACAGTTCGAAAAACTGTCGAGGTTTTAGGATGAGATCAAACGACATTCGCGCTACATTTTATCCTTGTACCACACAAGCGAATGAGATCTAACAACATTCGTGCTACTTGGTACGCCTCCAGCGTCTTCTCTGCACCTTGCATCTGCAGCAAGTGGCGATCTTGAACGAGGACAGCATCATAGCGACTGAGCAGGACATGCGGAAACGTATCACCAGATCGGAGACGACCGACTCAACGCCTGTTTGTAATGCAAATCTGGGTTGGAACGACAATGTTGTCGACAGGCATTGCCATGTGAAGCCACAGCACATGTGGAAGTTTATAAGCTACATGTATCCTGGACTCCAAGTTGGACGTTGACCGCTTATCCGTTCCAGTTTCCACCTGGCACATCTCACTCGGCATTACAACGTGGGGTCGACTCGGTCTGCTTTGTGTACTTCTCGGCGCTACCGCCAACGCCCAAAAGTGGTTTATGACACTTGTCAAGGTCATTCAAGTTCGTGTCCAAGGCGACGCCCCAGTTTAGCACGGAGGTGTTGGAGGAGGTTCCAGTACTTGGTGAGATGCCAACGCATGAACAGCATGCTGTACGTCGTGTTTAATGAAATGACCATTGGCCAGCCCGCCTACCGCATCACGTATTATGAGAACCACTCTCCCCCGGAGTACGGTGACTTTGTTGCTATGGGCGGCGCCAAGTGCACGAACGCTGACAGCAGGGATGCCCAAAATACAATCGTATTTTTGCTTCAACGAGAAAATACGGAATTGATTGATGCATGCCATGGCGTACAAATAGTAACTGCAGAACGCGTGAACGAGCAGTAATTTACTGCGACCGTGTTAGTTGTGTTACACGCAGCTGTCAACGGTGGCTACATTCCAGTAGCCCGTGTTGATCTTCAAGAAAAGGATCATCTCCAGGGTCATGGGCGAAACGCGGTAGCGCTCTAGATTGAGAACAGCACGCGCAACGCTGAACAGCCTTTCGACAGCGTTGGAAGTCGGGGGTATGCAGCGGAGCAATTGGTACGTTGGGAGCTCGCTGGAAATACGCCGACACTTGAGAATGTGCTCTGCGAAGCCTCTTCCTCCGATGACGACTCCGCTGACTCGCTGGAGAAGGGGTTCTAGCGCCGCTAGCTCATCGGCGCCCAGCAGCTCCTGCTTACCTGCCAGAACCTTAACCACAGCCGTTTCAAACTCGGGTGAGTGGACAATCGCGGTATTTGGTGCTACAACATGACAAATACAGACATTTCCGTTAGATATTTTTCTGTTTGAGCATTGCATGCGGAACGTACCAAGATAGTTGGCCATTGATGGCCGAGCTTCCAGGAGGTCGTCAAAAAGGTCACGTGCGTCTAGCAGAGTGAGACCTTCAGACCGCAGCATCTTGGACACTGATTCGACGCAGCGGAGCTCGGACATCACGCCCTCTAACTTGCGGTGCGTCACTCGCGAAGGTAGCAAGTCCGCTAGTTCTTAATCATCCGCCGACAGAAACTCCCTCAGGCGGAAATAGCGCTTCAACATCGCGAAAGTGGAGGCCCATCGCGTGTCCTGACGCAGTACAAACATCAAAGGCGTTTTGGCTCTGTACCAAAAATAGTCATAACGAATTTTGGTATCATACACAAATAACAAAAAGATCGCTGTACCTCAACTTGGCAGTCTGCTTTAGCGTCCGCAGCTTGCGCATCAACGTTTGAACTTCTTCCAGCGCTGCCTCATTTGGCGTGAGATAGTCGCGTACTGCAAGCTGCAAGAGGTGGCTAGCGCAGCCTACTAGAGGCACGCCCATGATATTGGCCAGGCGTTTGATGACAGCACAGTTGTCTCCAACGATAAATTTGCAGCCATCAACTGTCTTACCAAAGTAAGGTAGAAAACGCTCACTTGCGACCAGATGTCCGTCGGCACTCATTTGGTCGTCAGGCTCGTCCATAATGGGAGCCATCGACAGGGGAGGGTAGCACGGGCTGCTTGGTTCCTCATAGCATGCGTACACAGCCAGGAAGTGCTCAGTTCCATGGCTCCACCCGTCCAGCATGAGCCCAAACTCGTCGGGCATGTCCATGCCGATGGATCTCTCCACGGCTTTGGTCACGTCCTCCATATTGGAGACCAGTGTGCCCACAGACATGGGTGCTAAGTTTGAGTATCTATAAAAGTAAAAACAAAACGCTAACAAAACAGAAAATAGTCAAACCCAAAGCATGTACTCACTGGCGTGTCTCCTTTGACTCGCCAAAGGAGAGGGGCAAATTGCCCTGGACAACCCACCTAGTCCAAGCGTAGCGGTTTGACGCCTTTTGGCTCACCCAAGGATCGAGTATTCCTGTCGCGGCAGCGCTGGCATCGCGGCATCTCGCACTCGAAGCTTGGGTGAGCCGAGCGAACATGCGTGATTAGGTTCGTGTAGCCGTTTTTCGGCGCGTGCTTGCGCCGTTTCCCGCAGGCCTTGCAGGTCTGGTAGCCTGTCAGCTCTCCCTCACCGTCAAGCTCGGGCTTAAAGAAAAAAGCCGCCACCTGCTTAGGCGAGAAGAGCTGGGGCTGTTGCGTAGTTGCGACGAGGCTGGGCGACAAGTGGCGACGTAGGATCGGGTGGACGATGTGGTGGAGGGTATTCTGCAAGGTGAAGGAAGAGGCAAACGGGAGGCAATTTGCACTTGACGATGAATAAAGCGGGAGGCCACAACCAACAGTATTGGATGGTGCTCGTAGACTGACAAATTAAAAATAAAGTATCACTTTTAGAAAAAGGCAACATGAATAGTTATGGCTGATCTAAACGAACTTCAAATAAATGATTATTCAGAGCAATACAAATATATTTAGCCACGTATTTATTTTTGGGGACCCCTGGCTGACAGTGAGCTACCTAAGAGCTGCAAGCTATACTACGTGTAAAGGATATTGGTACGAACGTTGTTGCAACCCTCAGGGATCAGATCCTCGTGCCTTGTACCCCAACAACTATTGGTGCTCCTTCCCGAACTCGTGTGCTCAGAAGTACCGTGTGGACAAGACGGGTCAGTGGAATGCACAGTACAACGGTACTCTTTTGCACTATGGAAGTTTCGTCCGACGGCGAGACTCGCACCTACACCTACAAAATTCTGGTTTTCATTAACATCGACGACTTGGTTGGCATTACCAAGATGGGTTTCAGCAACTTCCAACAATTCTGTCAGGCTGATAAGGTCAGGAACACTGGTCGTGGATTCGATGTGGAGCAGTGTATCGATTTCAGGAAGAATCTGGTAACAAGAATGCCACCGTACCGAGATCTCTACGTGTAGTGTCAACATAAGACAGCACCTGCTTCATATCCGCGATTGAACAAAATGTCAATTAAATTAAGAGGTTACCAAAGTGATACCGTTTGTCTTCGACGAACGGGAAACTCACAAAAACTTCTGAAAGTCGTTCCTATTGACACCGTAGTGAGCCGCCGTGTTGTATTTCTTGCTACTTGCAGTGGTCAGAGAATATTCCAGCGAAGGTTGTGTCTGTCATCCGGCTACGCTTGAATGAGCCTCGCATTAAGCTGGCAAATTTCCCCATGGAGAGACTAATTCTCGAAGGATTGGAGTTTGTGACAATGCTGCCAACAGGGGTCCCCTGTTAAGCCGCCGTACACACAAAGACAGTAGTTGCTTTCATTAGTCGGTCGACTGCCCAGCCGTGTCGGCCATAATTGTCACGGAATGCTTTCTGCATGGCTTCCAAAGAATAAGATGCTTCTTGATCCACCAAATGAATCCGGGCGAGGTTGCCGGTCTTCACGACGTGACTTGACGTCCACACAACTTTGCATGTCACCTGTAGACGTGCACGAACATCAGGTAGCTCGACGTCATTAGCTTTGATGAAATCGGTCCATCCTTTAAAGGTTGTGATCGTCACTTGACCTACAGCTAGCTCTGCCTGGAGTTACCTGAAGCGTTCCAACGGCGATAACCTTTGTATCGGATTAACCAATGCAGCACCTTCGGATAATGTCTCCTGGTCTTCCTCAGTAGTGTGCTCTGGTTGTAGAGAGGATAAGGTGCTGATGTTTTCAGCAGTTTCTTCTTGAGGGCCACGCGCGGTGTTGTCGTGCTCAGGGGCTGGAACAATATCATTTTCGTTAGCACTGGGTTGAGATCCATTAATGATTATTGCGATTTTTCTGCGCCCGTTAGATTAGCGTTAGGCAGAACGTGTTGTTTTTGCAGGAGACGCTGCGATTGTCAGCCCCATCGGGGTATATTTTCGGTTCTCGATTTACTTCAGCTGCGCATTTGATCCGGTAACTTTGGCGTGGATTGTCTACTGTATGAAATCGGGTTATCCGCGCGCGGGTAGGTGACAACAAGGCAATGATTTGGTGTTTTTTTACAAGTGTGTGGATTTGAGTGGAGCGTTGTGGCAACGTTGTCGGCGTCGTTTCTGCTTTTGGTCGCTCTTATTACCTTCTGGTAGATGTTGACCAGCTTCTCCGAATTCCTCGCGCAAGTCCAATAGACTCACATGTGAGATAGAATCAATCGGCGGCTGAGTGATCGGGTTGCCTCAGTATTTATCTCAAGTGTGACGCGTAATTTCAGTGCTGTGTGTTCCGTTTGTATGGGACCGAATAAGCGTAGAACTACGTGTGCACGTAAGCGATATCCTCGAACAAGTGGCCACCAAATTGAAAGAGACTACGGCGCTGCTGAAACTGGACTTGGTTCGGGTGTTGAAACGTAGTGTTCCCAAGAAACGTCGCAGACTTGAATAGCGTGTTTTTTTTCTTATAAAGAAATACATCGCTGTCTCAAAACCGACGCATAACGAGGCCGTTAAGAGTTGTCGGCGACGCGAATCCGAAGCACAAAAGCCCAAACGTCTTTGTGAAGCTCGGGAGTACAAAAAGAGACGACGAGCAAATTCCCAATTTACGCCAGCTGATTTTAAGCCTGTATCGCAAAGTGAAAAGCGTAGTACACTAGACCGTCTTCGAATTTCGCTTGGAGCGGAGAAGCTTGATGAATGTGTATGTGCCGTTTGTGACCGGTTTGAGTTGAGCCACAAAACGTTGATTGTGTGTACGACCGACAAAGCTGCTATGGAGTGTATGCGAGATCTTTTGAACCTGTCAGGCTTGGGTTTATCAGTGAAACTTTTGGAATATGATGACGGCGGGGTTGTCGACCCATCGTTGAGTAGTATGATGTTATCGCCTAAAAGATTAGTCCTGTCTCGCGAAGGCTGTGCGACAAAACCTCGCGTATGCAACGGGTGTTATGAATCTCTTCCGAAACACTCTCTTCCTAAATTCTCTATTCAAAATGGTATTTGTTGGCGAGCTGGATAGTCATTTTGTATAAATATCCAAACCTACGATTATCGAGCGCATGATGTCGTAGTTGGTAACGGTTGTTGCACTGACAAGAGTCATGCGAGGCGGTGCTCATCGTTCAATGTGCTCTCACGGTATGGCATTTGATGCGACCCCTGGCCCGCCGGCAACATTACTTCCAGCAACTTTGGATAAATTGAGCTCCTATAAGATTGCAGTGAAGGGGTCTGTTACAACAGAGCAGCGCGAAAGAACGCGACATTGCATGTCGTGCGTGGGAATGCAGTGCAAACATTGCTTGCGTTTTACAAACAGAACAATCATTTTTACACAGATATGGCTATATCAGAAGAACCTGTTCTTGCTTACTCTGCTTCAGCATTTGCTGACGCCGTCCTAGATTTAAATGATGCCGTTCCAATGGAGCATATAAATATAATTGATCGAGATCAGTCTTGCGTGGGATCAGAAAGTGACTCGGTGGTGGAAGACGAAGGTGAGATTATTGAAAGGAGTATGTTTTTGTTAATGAAGCGAGTACACGCCCAGATGTCTTCCAAGGGGTCACTGAACTCCATACATTTTCGTTGGCGTCGGAACGTAGATTTCTTGTACGAAATTCCTAAACGTTCTTGCGGGACAATGATGGAAGTATTTGCGGAAAAATGTTTCCGCATTTGTTCACGTTTGGCCGTGGCTTTTCTAGGGAAGATCGTCTAATACCCGTTTCACAGAAAATTTGTATTAAGTACTACAATATGCGCAGCTCGAGACGATTTGCCAGAGATGAGACTTTCGTGTTAGTCGCGTTCGATCGCTTATCAACACAGCGAATGTTCATGCAGATTTCGTTGACGTGTCAACGGCATCCGACGTTGTTTCGAGAGCACAATGCCATTACGCAGGATGAACTGTCGGTTGCGCTACGAGACAATGAGTTGTGTCAGTAAGGAAGGCTGGTAGTTAAGGATACCGGTAGTTCACCTGCAGAGAGATTCCTCCTAACAGTAGAGACTGGCACCGGTGTCTTTGGGGAAGTAATTTGGAACCGAAACGGTGCCGACGAGAAGCACTTGCTTGTCAGACGCTGTTTGGGCAACAGGATTATTCGTAACCATTACGCCACATGTGGCGAATTCGTTTGTTATGGCCCAATACACTGGCGTTACTTCTGTTGACAGCATTTTCGACTGCCTGGAATCTATTCTCCCCTCAAAAGCGGAGCTCCGCCAAGTTGTTATGAAGGCCGATTCTGCGTCTACTCGACGGGTTATGAGATACATCGATGTATTTATGAAGATGGCCTTGCCGTCAACAAGAAAACAGGATTGCAAAAGCCGTTCGGGGGTTTGTTTGGAACGCTCAAGACATTCTATGGGATGGTTGAGACACAAGGTGGTGGGACTTTACATGATCATTTTATAATATGGTTGAATTGTTGTCTTCGCAACAGCGCTGATTTGGAAAGGCTGACTTCAACTGATGCGGCCCGGGCATCATTGCCTCAGTCGATAGAAGCTTTTTTCTTAAGATTGTAACCAATTCGTTGCCACTTTCTGTCGCGGGTAATTTGTGCTCCGTTTCTAGATCTAACTTCGCCGATTTAGTCCCCTAATGATACCGACAACCGCATGTATGAATCTTAAAAAGGACGGGTTACAGGAGCCACTTTTAGTCAAGTGTTGAAGGATGTCACAGCAAATTCAGCTCGAGCAATATGTTGAGCGACGTATTGCTAAACAACCACCCGTGGGTGTGACCTCCGCCGTCCATTGTAGTGACCGGTGATCCGTTCCAACATCGTGCTGCCGTCAAGGAAGCCTGTCGCTACGATTTGAAGCGGTCTCTTGACATTGTTACGTATCGTGAGTATCTACGTCGATGTTGCGAAGAACTGGACGATATCACGAGCAACCAAACACTGAGTGTCGACAACTTTAACGATGTCTCGGTCTTGAGACAAATTGAAATGCTGCCTTTAACGAATTTCGACATGCAATTATCAAACAACATTCCGATTTTATGGTGTCGGCACTCGTGCTTTCCTTAATGAGCATTGGTGGTCTCATACCGGAAGCTGTTTCAAGTCCTCTCGCGCAAGTTCAGATGACCGGGTATGTCGCTACTCGTTTCCGCGTCATTGTGTGACGGCTACCTGATTTCAAAACCAAGGTGTCGAATTATGCAGGAAACCAGCACATGAGTACATAAGTGGTTTTAATAGCGTGCTCTTGGCATCGTTGAAATCGAACCATGGTATCCAGATACTCCTTGGGGGCAGAGACGTGGCCAATCGCATATATTGTAAGGAATTTCAACACCTCAGTGCGAATCACTGAGATACCCAAGATAGATTGTGATAATTGGTCGACTATGCAACTTATCAGTGATTGTTTTCTAAAACACGAAAATAGTACTTTGGAAAATAGCATTGCGGACTAATACTAAGTGTTACTTTTTAAATACACTTTAAAAATAACACAGTAAGACACATGCACGATTGAGCTCACTACGAGTCCACCATCGTCCTTACAACAAAAACTAACAGCTCAGAAGCTTACGTTCAGCCATTTCGGTTTTTGTTTCTGATCAAAATTTAGCACTTGTACAATTTAATTAGTAGCTCGAACAAAATTAGTAAATAGTACTTATGCTACTGTATCACTAATATTATTTTAGTTACTAATATTTTATGCCATACTTAGCGAAGGTCAACAATGGTTGACCAGTCGACCAAAGCCAATTCTTTTTCGCGCATCAGGTTGTCCGGTGCCGTTATCCAGACGCGATGGCGCTTTCGCTCGTTGCTATCCATGCTGTCATCCGCGCTGTTGTCATTGGCTTTGTCGTCTTGGCTGTCTACCTCTTCCCATCATCCCACCTTGACCAGCTCGCGCTTGATCCTGTTCACGCGGCTGGACAAGCGACTTGCCGCTTTTCTTTTCGCTTTTTGTTGTGCTACAACCTTAGAACCGCAGCTCGGCTTGCGGGCAAGATGATGCCTAAGCTTAATAGTAGTCGTACTTAGTATAACATCGCAGCGCCAGCATTTTGTAGTTTTACGGCTTTTCGGCCGACCGGGTTTCTTGTGCATGCCGCGTAGCCATCGTCCTTAAATTGTAAGTTAGCAAGTGGTTAACGCTACCTAACAAAGGCGTTCGTCTAGAGGGCTTTCACGGACCAACCCATGTTATAGTTACGTAATGGAGGTAAATATATCAACCTAGTACTGATACTGAAGTAATATTTTTCTCAAGCACTGACTCAGTGCTTCTACTTGTCACAGTCTATTTGGGCATCTCAGTGATTCGCAATGAGATATGGAAATTCCTCTCTACTATTGCTGCAGATACGTTTCAAGAGCCCACCATCAAATTAATTCAGTTGCCGCAGTAGCCCTTGCTTTGTTTCGTCGCCGGCAATAAAGAAGCTGACACAGCCTAGCCTGGTGGCGGAACATGCGGATAGAATACACGCCAGTAGAAAACGTGTAGCTGCAATGGCATTCAACTTATCCAACGAAGAGGAGATGGCTGGTCCAATGGCATCGCTGTATATTCAACGAGGTTCCTGTGCATACATCAGTGCTAAATGCAAACGTTTGCAGTTATACAACACCCTGGCTCAGCTTCTGGGAAGAATGAGTTCGCGTGTGGTTTGGTAGCAATCGACAGCCCCATCTCGGCCAAGCAGACACCTCGTGTGAACCGATCGATGGCTGCGCTTGATGACTACATGTATCGGCCTGAGAAACAAAAGCGTGTTGGTCTATATAAGTTTTCTATGAAGCATTTCTGGGGAAGAATTACGAAATCCACATCTAAGCAGGTGCTGTTTCAGCTTCGTCACCCACCTGTCGACACGTATTGCCTTGGTACCCACTCTCGGGAGCTGGTTCTTGTAATACTTGGTCCAAGTATGCCATACACGAACGAGGATTTGACCGAAGACGTAATTGCATTACGATCGCGAATAGCTCTAGTGTTGTTCAAGCCTTTTCGCGGATTATTGAATCTCGTTGGTACCTAAATTCCAACCGATACGGATTGGATAAAGGCATATGCTTTGTGGGAAAACCATAGATCCGAGTTTAATCGAGCCATTATGGCAAACATTGACAATTACTTTCTAGATCGAGAAAAAGATGCGTCTGGTCGCTCTTGCGTTGGAAATGAAACCGTTGCTGACATGGATACTGCAGATGCAGGTTTTGGTGATGTTGACGTGGATATGAATGCCCTTAAAAGATGCTTCCAACCTTGAGCTAGAATTCTCAAGCTTGTTATCGGCAATGACATGCTGATCCTGCGACCGGAACGGCGTCAGAATTATGTCACTTAAGCAATGGGGAGAACCCAGCAAACGTGCTCTCACCACTCCCATCAACGGCATTTCTACAACAATGGGTTAAAATGATAAAACGGACAACAAACTGATTGTTCAGGGTAATCGCGAAATTATTGTCGTAAGCCTAACCCAAGTTGTCGAGCTTATACGTGATGCTTTACAAAGTGGGAATATGCTGTGGAACAGTGGTGGTGGTGACGGAACTGTGACGAGTTCAGAGTACCCAACATTAGCCGCAGTATCAAGGGAATATACTTTATACCCGCTTCAACTTAAATCATTTTGCAAGATTGGAAAAGTGTTGTTAACACGGTGGCTACAAACGGAACCGTGTAAAGGTGGCTACGAAGGGCTGAATTTTGAGGACGAACTCTCCCAGGACCAACTACTATTTTAGGAGGTGTCGGTGGTACTGAGAAAAGCCGCGTAATCGATGTTGTTTCTCGGTTCTGTTGCGGGTGGAAAAGAGATGAATGTATTCTAAAAAAACGGCACTGACCGGAATAGCAGCCACCCTGATTCGCGGAAGGACTCTGGTGAGTTGTTTGTTATCTCTGGAGAGATCAAAAGGCGCCGATTTTATTGGTGTTTGTATCATTGTAATCGAGAAATATCCATGATGACGAAACCTGATTGGGTTAAATTGGATTGATTGCTTAGGCAATACCAACGAGTTTCCGGTGTGTCGGTCGGAGGTATAAGCATAATACTCGTTGGTGATTTTTACAGATTCCGCCTGTCGGGCTGGATCTCATATACATCGATCCCCGAAACAAACAAAAACTTTCAACCGTAGACATCGAGGGGTTCCTTTTGCGGCGCCGCTTTAATGTGGTTATTGCCCTAGAAGAATCAGTGCGACTCGTGATGATCCGGAATGGGGCGGAGGATGTGCAGCGGCTCGACTGGGAAGGTGGTCTCTATCATTCATTGAGATTATTATTTTCCGCCTAGCGACAAAAGACCATGAAAATGATTGGAGCGCAGATGCCGCGTTTGTTTTACCAGATAATGCAACGCGAACGGCTATAAACAACGGGTTCGTTACAGCGGCAGCCAAACGCCTCCCAGCAGGGCTCTATCCTTGTTGGGTCGTGGAGAATTTTAAAGGAGCTTTGTCTGGCTTAAGCCGCCGTGACGTTGAATACATGATGGGTTTATCAGATACAAGGTTTGCGGGGATGGCACGTTCTGTGGATCTCGTAAAAGGCATGCCTATTCAGATTACCCAAAACGTTCGACCGACTAAAGGAGCTGCAAATGGAAAACTGTGGTTTCTAGAAAGGTTGGTTTTCCGCAAAAGTACTCAGTTTTAACTTGTCCACGATAGCAAAGCTGGGATCACGGATAAACTTCCAAGGAAGCCGCCTCTCTGTGCAATACTTCGAGTCTACCAAGGGCCAAATGCTTTTCCATTCGATACTGGCGCAGATAATGCACTTTTCCCAGTTTTTTGTGACGCCCAAGCGTTCAAGAAAACAAAAATATCGTTGCCGCGAACACCAAATGGGGACAAACGATCGTTATCTGTGCGACTACAACATCTCCCTATCGTTTCTGCAGTGGGTTCGACAATATAAAAGTACAAGGTGAAACGTTACGCTCGATAGTTGTTGTGCAATAGGAAATCTCCTGTCGCTATCGTAAACAAGCCCCAAGAAACGTATTTACTCGTTTCGCGGGTCGTCTCACGGAGCGCATTTGCTACTTTGACGCCATATACGAATGACTAAGCCAATTGGTCCAAACCTCCCTCTGCAGCTCTCGCAGAAGAAAACCGATTTCAACACCTATCCCGCCGAACCCTGCGCGAACTCCAAGATAAATTTCAATAATTAGGATATATTATATACATTTTGTTTTAGTTTTGCGTGTGTATTGTGCTTTGCTGCGATCTTGGCAAAATGAGATGCGATTTGGTGAATTTAACAGTGCCATATGGAATTATGATAAATTGATCTACATAAAACCACGAGCTACACTGTTTTACGCTCAATTTGCCAGAATTGCACTTTTAGAAGTGCAAATATGGCTCGGTTACAGCGATTCCACCTGCTACTCTAAGAAAAGCGCCAAAGCCACAGTCTTGCACATGATGCACATGATGCTGTTGGTATGGAAATGGCCATTCTATAGGCCACCAGAAAGGTTGAACTGTATCATGAAGGTGGATTTATATATGTAGACGTGGAATTAGCTAACAAATCCTTAGCGTCTAAAATGCTGCAAACGACAATAACTAGTTGCGCCTTACACGCAGTTGTGCCTTCACAACCTCAAATCTTCGACCTGCGAAACCCTCCCGGGTGATCCACCCGGGTCCCAATGTTTGTAATGCTTTAGAAATATTTTTCAATTTACAGAACCCCAGCCAAAAAACGGAGTAGTAAGATCGGAAACGTCGATACAACCAAAACGTAACAAAACGTTTTGATATTTTATTAATTTGGTATGCGACTAACATCATTTATACATTTTAAAATTTTGTTTTAGACATGGCTTTCGTAATCATTTCGGAAATTGAAGATATCCATGCAGCTCCGGACGAATATGAAAGCAATGAGTCGCGAAAAAAGGATAGTTAGTATGCGAAAAGGTATAAGCAGGTGGAGAATCAAACCAAATCCGCACCGAAAATGAGCAAAATAGGGTTCAAATCGTGGCTAGCAGAGAACGATTGACTCCTGTTGAGTTGCAACATGAACGGGGTCAACAAACTCACCAAGAGGCAGCCAGGACAAGTCGTCTCCCGAATCATGAACGACTTGAATTCAGATGCACAATACTGAACAACACGCTGCCCGGTGGTTAGCCATGGCAGCGGAGGAGGCATGCTTTATACAGCGCAGCATTCCGCAATACGGCTAGCCATGACCGCAAAAGCGTCGGAGCATATACGCTAACAAGACCGAGATCAACATGCGGCTCAACATTCACATGGAGGAGGCTCTAAGCTATGTGGCCTTGCATTGATTGATAATTATCGTGGAAGTATGGATCAACACAGCATTGAGGCAAATGATCAAGAGTGTTGTTACTGTCATATGCTAACCTGGTAGGACGAGAAAAAGACGGTCTGTTGTCTTGAGGGACGGGTTCTTCTGGCACTGCTAAATGATCCGCCCGGGTTTCTCAAGAAAATTGTCGGAATCCCCGCCTTACTGTGTAAGACCCGTGCCTACAATACTACATTGGGTTTGACGTCAATAGGAGCGACTATTTCTGATTATGTTGCAATTGATACGGTGTACACTAGCGGTCGACAAAATGTTTATACGTTTCGTGTCCAAGGCACGATTTGCCATAGGATTGGCTCAGTGCTACCCGAGGATGGTGCCGAACCATCATTTGCTCAAGGATACGTTTATTATAAGGATATGGAGCACTAACTCGACTGGAGAATGAACATCATGGATGGCCTGGATCGCACTACTGTCAAGGCGCTACATATGATGTTAGTAGCAAATAACCGCTACGTACGAAGGTTTTTAACGGCTGGAAATATGGAACAGGAGGACTTGAACCTGCGTTCGGTGATACACGACAATTCTGGAACCGATTTCAGGGCTCATACCCGTCCGACTGCAAATGAAGTTGCTACCACTATAGAGGACGACTTTGCAACCAAGGGACGCGACATCGTCGTGAACCTTAGAGGAGGTGGGCTACGACACATCTCAGGTTTACACCCACCTTACGATTCATTACAGTTTCCACTACTGTTTCCGTTTGGAGAACACGACGGTCGAATATGTACCAGGCGTCCAACATTACAAAAATAAATGCATGAAGGTGAGCGAGTTTTATGCATACCAGTTTTCCACACGCAAGGTATTTTTCATTTGTCATCTCGGCTGTTCGAACAATGGTGTGTCGAAATGTATGTCACGATCGAGCTTCAATGTCTTCGATTTATTTAGTTGCACCAAGAGGCACTACGGGCGGATCTTTATCGAGGTGGGATTGACGCAGTTCTTCACGATGGGAATCTAGGAGAAATAAGACGATTCGTTCTACTTCCCCGAGGTTTACATGCGGGGAGCGATACATGCGCAAGCAATATAACGGCTCCATGGCCATCGTACGGGGGTTAGAAAGCCGGCCCGTTTCATCACTATCTCATGCAATCCAGAATGGTCTGAAATAAAGGAACCGATGTTCCAAGGTCAACGAAGTTTTGATTACCCAGACTTAGTAACTTGAGCATTCAAGTTTAAATTGGAAGCCGTCAAGGATGACATTGTCAAGAACAAGATCTTCGGAAACGTTCGGGCTTTGACTTACGTAATTGAATTCAAGAAGCTGTCTATATCATGCTCATATGACGGTCAAGCTCACAGCGGAGTCATGGCCAAAGCAGCGTGAAGATTACGACAAATTTACATCCACATTTATGCGTGACAATATACAAGAATATGATGCATGGTCCGTGTGGGGTACTCAATCCGAAAGCTCAGTGCATGAAGTATGTGTTTGTTCGAAGGGGTACCCAAACGATTTCCGTACAGACACAACACGTGACGACCGTGATTACGCTGGCTATAGAAGCCGTTATCAACGGATAATATTGCAACGAAAGAAGGTGGAGCTGGACAATCGATGGGTAGTTCAATACAATGCCTACCTGTGTGAGAAGTACAACTGCCACATCAACGTTGATATTTGTTCGACTTTTGCCTCAATCAAGTACATGTAAAAGAACATGTGTAAATAACCCGTTCGTGCGACAATATCGGTAGATGCACCGGTTACAGGTGTGGACGATTGCACGGCACGTCGCGTGGACATTGACGAAGTTAAGGCCTATCTCACAGGTCGGTACACTTGTCCTTCCGAGGCATGTTGGCGTATGTTGAAGTATCCGATGCAGTCATCCAGCTTACCGTTCATCTACCTGAAATGACCTATACATTGTTTGATCCTCAACACCCAAAAATATCCAGCACCAGCGACATACGATGTTGGCACGTTTATTTTTCGAGATGTGTGCTACATATGGAGAAGCCTCGATGTTGCTTTACTACGAGTTCCCTCGTCACTACACGTGGGTGCCAGTTGACAAAAACTGGAAACGAATGAAGCAAAGTAGCGCGAAGGTGATTAGACAAATGGTTTCGGTCCTACCCAATAATTCCGAGCGGTTTTATTTGCGAATATTGTTGCGTAATGTTCCGGGACCGACGTCATTTGAAGGCCTTTGAACGGTTAAGGAGACACTTTCCACAACCTTTGGGGTCAAACGAACAATTTACATTAGTGGTTGCTTAGCTAGACCATCAGCTCAATCCGAAAAGGGACGAGGAGAGGCGGGTCTTGTTGCTTGCTTGCTTGTTCTTCTGAATACGAAGTGAACGAGTGGTCTGGGCAACAAGCAGAAGCTGCCAACCGGTACGGGACCGGTATACCGGTGATGTATACAAACTTATGTGGAAAACACAATTCCCTTTGCTCCACTATGCTTCGCCATGGAATACACCGTTACGATTCATTTCAAGCTGCCGCGCAAACAGGAGGACTGCTGAAACCCGATGCAGAACGGCACCGCTGCATGGAAGAAACCAATCACAAACAAATGCCAATCCAAATTCGGCACCTATTTGCCATCATTTTAGTACATTGTCACCCCAGTTCTCCAAAGGCCCTGTGAGACTTGTTCCTGAATGCAATGTCCAAAGACATCTACAGGACTGTCGAAGTTGTGAATCAGTGTTTGCGTGACAACAACAAGGAGATCGAAGATTTTAATGGGTTGCCAAAACTCTCCGACTTTAGCAATTTGCACACCAACGGCTGTGCGAGCAACCGTCTAATTCAAACGGTGTTGAGATATGACAGAACAGCAATGGCAGGGCTCCGGTATCAAGGGGGAAACTTGAATGACGGTCAAATGAGGTGTTTGATATGGTGAATGACGCAGTCCGTGATGAAAATCTAAACAAGAGGGTGTTTTCTTTGATGGTCCCGGTGGAACAGGTACATCGTTTCTTTTACAAATGATTTTAGCGACAGTTTGATTAGATGGAAACATTGCTCTGGTGGCAGCATCACGGGGAATTGCGCCAACTCAACTAAGCGGCGGAAGAACGGCGGATTATACTTTCCAACTCGGGTTGGACCTCACATTGTCTTCTACGTGGCGCGCTCCAATCGGGCAGAATCGCTCCATCAAGCATCACCGATTGTGCGGGATGAAGATCCTCTGATGATCAAACATGGTTTTCACGAGGTGGATAGGACATTACGGTATTTGATGAAAAACGACAAGCTGCTCGTTGGTAAGGTGGTTTTACTGGCAGGGACCTTCCGTCAAATACTCCCTGTTATTCCGCATGGATCACCCAGCGAAGCTATGAAAAGTATCAGCAAGCGATCGTCACTATGGAGACGTTTAACGGTCCGCCATCGCATGACAAACCTGAGGATTCAACGCATGACCGATGAGGGAACAGCGATGGAGACTCAATCGTTTGCTTACTTTTTCCCGCGTGTTGGGGAAGGTCGCAATGAAGGTTGCACACAGAGAATAGAAGACCATACGAGGTACCACAACGTATAGTTTTGTCAACAGATGATGGCCAAGATAAGGTAAGAGCTCTTATCGATCTTGTATACGATGGCCTCGGTGGGCGATATGTGGAAGATGGTTATATCGCAGCCCGAGAAATTCTTACACCGCTTAATGTTGATGTCTTAAAACTCAACGACGCAGCTATACAAGCAATACCGAGGGAGTCCAGACAATATGTGTTGGCTGATACAGTTGAAGATGCACCAGATACGTCGACGCTTCCTGAGGAATTTCTAAATTCTTTCAATATTTCAGGGTTGCCTCGACACAAGTTAAATCTCAAGGTTGATGCTCCCATCATACTGCTCCAAAACATCAAAGGTAAAAATGCAATATGCAATGGAACGCGTCTTCAGGTATGTCATATGCTTGACCACTACATTGAAGCAAAATGGCTGACAGGAATTCTCACCGGCCAAGTCTTCGTCATTCCACGGATCCCACTGATCTCACACAACTCTGGCCTTCCGTTTGAGATTCGACGTGGTCCGTTTCCTGTTCAACTGACGTATGCTATGACTATCAACAAAGCGCAAGGACAGACACTGAAAGGGTTGGACGTTTATTTACCCCAACCTGTATTTGCCCACGGCCAGTTGTACATCGCACTTTCAAGGGCAACATCACGGCAACACATCAAAATAGCGGTTGACTACAACTTCCACCAGGAGGAAGACGGATATTTCACGTTGAATGATGTATATCATGGAATTGCTAACTAGGTATACACTACATTTCGTGCTTAAAAACTTAAGAAATATATTTCGCGAATTTATTTTAACGGGGCCCGTAGAGTGCTACGCCGTTTCGCGGTGAAGCCAACTCGCTTGTCTACATGTGGTGTTGTCACTGGAAATGGGTAAAAACTACATCTGGATGTCGCTGGAGCGTGCACAGGTAACATCCATCGTATTCATCCGTTTGTATTCAAAATTGGTTATTGGAGTGAGTAGCTAATATTGCTTGCTTGAAGGTTGAACATGTATTATTTCGTCAGTCAGACCAAAAGCAAAAATACAGCGAGGTTTTATGGATTTTTGATGGGTTATTTTATTGTACAGTGAGACATCGAGCCAAGATAATCTAGCGGATTTTGGGTTTTGATAGACTTGTTTGATACTGGAGCGATTCCCGCAGTTTTTAGACGTCAAAATACTGATTTAGACCGTGGGTTCAGATTTAAGAAAGTGCCTGCTTACCCGCAGCGTTTGACCGTCACTTCCTAAACGATGAGCGACGAAGACAGCAACGCGAGCATGGTGCTCATTCTCGTGATTGCACTTACTGCTGAAGGACAGAAGGAGAGACGTCAGCATCAGCGAGGCCAACACTATCTTACTTGAGACGACCTGCATCCAGATCCGCGCTATGGAACTGCTTGGGAGGCGATGTATGGGGGTGGAAATGACAAGGCGTTCATCACCACGACCGGCTTTGACGTTGACTGCTTTCACTACTTGCTGTCATACTTTGAGCCAAGATATCATTGTGGTGATCACATTGAAGTGGGATTCGTTTCTTAACTACTGCTCTCTTTGCTAGATAAATTTCCTCACTAATCCCAAGAAGTGACGTTGACGCGATGGGAAATCGCGGCGGTTCTGTCTAGACCTTGCTGTTGAGTTGTTGGTAGTCGATCGGGGTACACAATGCCTGGGATGCTCAGCACCATTCGCTACGTCGCGCGGGTGTGTGCTGGTGTGCTGGTTGGGCCGCGCCAGGTCAGAAGACTCCCCCATTTCCCACTTGATTCGTAGATTGTCGTGAAGAAGCTGGAAGTTGTTCCTGTTGCTCTTGGCGTCCAGACGGACGTGGTATTCTTGGCTGGAGCTGGGAGGAAAGACCACTGCGGCGATTGGGTTGTTTTCATCATGTAGTGTGAGCTTGGTTGACAAGCCTTGCCCACACACATTGGATTCCTGCACAGTTGTGCAGTTATTCAGCTGGCATAGATAAGAGTCCAAAACGGTTGGGCTGCTCAACGATCCAGTTGGAACGTTGATCTTAGAAGGACATTAGCTATGTTCACACAATAGTAGACAACCTAGTAATGGGGAGACCGAAGCAGAGGCCAACAACCAGCACAGGTTTCCTCACTGTTGAATTTACTCGGCAAACAACATTTAGGAAGTGCCAGCTTCCCTATCAAGGCGTTCTTTGTTTTCTTACCCGGAACGTGTTACAAAGTCGGCTTTAGTAGTAGATACGGTTCTACTCGAGAAAATCGAGACCAGATCACGCGCAGCAACCAACACGACGGAAAATGTGACGACTCCAGCTAATGAGCATGCGTTTGCTCAGCCAATTTTTCCACCGGTGTTACCGCCGTCAATTTTGTCAACCTCTCATACTGCGTTAGTCAAGTGGGGGGGGAACGAGTATGGTATGAAAACACGATGAAGGCACGCTGCCAGAGTACAGGAGAAAATTACGAAGCCGTGACTAGATCGGTGAAAGACTCTTTTGATCTGAAATTACTCGAAGCCTCGTGTCGTCTTCGCTGGAACATTAAAGAGGAAAATGTTGATGATAACACATTATTGGTAGAGATCGATAAGATTATCAGCTCAGTAAAGAACGAAGCTCTCCCCGATGTGAGAGCTCTGTTTAGAAAGGAACTAAGACTGAATTTGAAGGAGAGCGATGTCAATGAGCACATCCTACATTATTTTATAGGTTATGACCGTGTTATTGGAGAACATGGTCTGCAGAATTGTTTCGATTCCGATGACGGAGCAAAAGAAAAGTGTACTCTGCTCGTTAGCTCACATGCACCGGAAGCACTGAAAGAAGATGTCAAAAATGTGCTTCGCTACCAAAACCCGGAAACCAAACGTGATGAGCGGAAGCTCTACGAGCTAATATTGTCCAAAGCATTAGAACAAGATAAAGAGTTATGCCGATCAAAACGACAGCGCTCTGATGGTGCCATGGTAAGCTCGAGAACAATGAGTGAAAAAGGGAGCAAAAACCCTAGACGCAAAGTTGTGTTGGAAGAAAATAAAAGCTCCTGGAGCACACATCGCAATTATGATAAAGAAAGAGAAAGTTTTGGAAAGAGACAAACTTCACAACGAAGTGTCAATATCCCTGAAAAGGGATGTCCAAAGTGTAAGGGTCCGCACTGGTTGTCGAAGTGCCCTACTGCCACCAACACAGAAAAGAGGGATCTGCTCAGACAATTTCATAAGGAGAAGAGCAAGCTGAATGTAAAGCGACTTCGTACCGACAATTGAAATGAGGCGGGCACTATTCTGATGAATGGTGTCCTACGAAAGCCGTACTGTGCAGATTCCGGCTCTGATCATTGTGTGGTGAGCCGAAAAATGCTCAGAGAATTAGAAGTGGCGAGTGAAAAAACAATGAAGACAAGCAAACTCGATTTTTCTGTCGATGGTCGAGCTGTTGGGGGACACGTCACACGTAGTCCGTTCAGAAAAAATTATAGACTTGAAACTCCAGCTTTGCACTGCAGCAGGCGTGGTGGAGATCGAAAATCCTGTGGAATGCTTGATAATTAATGATGATGACGATGAATTTATACTTGGTACCGATGTGCTCAAGGCACTAGGAATTGATCTGGATAGACAGCTTGAACAACTATCACGAAATAGGCATGATGACGGCAAAGACCCATATGCCGACGTAGCAGACAAAAGAAAAGAAAACCCTGACATATCGGCGATCATGGAGCAGTTAATCGCGTTGGTTGATAAAGCTATATAATCTGGATATCCTGTAGATCGCCGACAGGAACTGGATGATCTCGTGAGGAAGTATGACATTTGGAGAATTGATTTGCGTAATGACCCTCCGGCTAGTGTCGAACCGTACGAAATTCTCCTCAAACCGGATGTTAGACCATATTGATGCAAAATAAGGAAGAGTGCTCCAGCACAAAGCAACTTCATGCGAGAATTCAATCGGAAATTAGTCGAATTAGGTTGGGTATACAGGAACCACAGTAGTCGTTGGGCTTGCTCTGCACTACCAGTCCGTAAACATGGAAGCAATGAATTCAGACAGACATGCGACTATAAACCCGTGAACGCGATGACTGAACCTCTGGCAGGAACGATGCCAAACCTGAATACCAAACTAGAATGCACAAAGGATAAAAATCATTATTTTTTATTTGACTTTATAAAAGGATTTTGGCAGCTACCCTTAGCTAAGAACAGTCAAGAAATCCTCTCTTATGAAACAGATCAGGGTGTATTCACACCGACGAGAGTCCCACAAAGAAGTTGCGATGCAGCTATGCATTTTCAAGCGACTATGGAGAAACGTTTCCATGACATGCTTTACGAATCACTTTTGATTTGGATAGACGAT
>NBNE01000333.1:0-25706 GCA_002215365.1 Phytophthora megakarya
AGCGCAAGATTCGCGCACGAAATCCGGCATCTCGTTTGCAGAGTGGTGGTGGAGAGAACGATGAAAGTGTGCAATCGGGTGATGCGTCGGCTTCTATCCAGTCCAAACGGCACTGTCCCACACCCGAAGATGCAACGACCAATTGATGAGTGGTTGGACCTATCAATACATGTTGAATTTTGTATAGCATTTTGTCTTGTCTTTGAGTTTGCCTGCATCTGTTATTTCTGTACTTTGCTCTACACTTCCCAATCACGACTCTGTTCGCTTGCGCATGTCCTTTACACCACTGTGTGCCTGTTTCTTGGTACATTGTACAAGTTACCGTCACAATCTTGTACCAACTAGTATGAATATCATGTACTATACAAGTTAGATACTTGCCCAGTGATTTAGGTGTAGGTTATGGCCACGGCTTTCCACTATACAAGTTAACAAAATATATAACATTTACTATTGTAACCCTTACCTCCTGATACAAGTTAACGCCCCTAGGGTTTAGGGAGATGAGTGCACCAAAAGCCTCCGGTTTCAAGGGGTTAAAACGCTAAAACACTTCCAAAATCTAAAATGCTATTATTTCATGAAAAATAATAAACCAAGAGCATGTTTCGATACATTGCACGGGGTTGAGGCAGATCGCTTGCCCCAACAAACAAGCGAATGGAGGCATTCCATCTCGGTGTTGGTTTCCATGTTGGTAAACGTTAGGTAGCCGCAACAGCAGTGCTGCACCCACCTTCCAGCTCAATGAATCCGCTCAGTTTGGAATCGGCCGACGGTACGGATGTGGGCTTTGAGTCAGGTTACCACTACTCGGTGTGTGGGAAGCGCGTTATTAGCATCGTCCGAAGTAAAACAATACGATGGAGCAGGAACCTGTCAGCAGTGGGTGTCCCCCATTGGGGAACTTTTGGGGGGCCCCAAAAAGGTTCCGGAGACGGCAGTCTAGTTCATCTGAAAAATAAAGTGTTCATGAAGTTTGAACTAGTATAATTTGACAATTTATTTTTCGTCCATGGTTCTCTGCTTCAAAACCCTAACAAGCCAAACGAGTGGTGCTCGTAGTTGACGTCGAGGTAGGACTCTCAATCGAAGTGCTCATGGTCGATGTTGATATGGTAGCTGGAATTGATGTAGCAACCGAGCTCCAGGAACTCGCTGTTGTTGAGCTATTCGTATTGATACTGGAATCCGACACTAACCAGGCGTTGAGTACATCGCCGAGCAGCAAACCTTCATCACTCTCATAACTCGTGAAGTTTGTGTTAGCCAAGAAAACATGTTTTGTGCCCTCGACGTAGAACGTTGTAATTCGAGAGCTAATGCTCTGGTAAGTATCCAAAATTGCGCTCATGTCGGCGTAGAAATCTTCCTCGGAGACCAAGTCAGTAAATGGGTAGCCTTCAATGCCTTCCTCGAGAAGGGCGTAGAAGTATCGCTGGGTCAGATCTCCTTTGCTGTTGATGAACAACCAGTTGCCTTGTGGCACTGCTTCAATCAGAGACTCCGTCATTTCAGTGGTTGAAGCCGTCTTTGCATCGCAATCCGCCACGACGGTAGCAGGCATGCCAAGGTTAACGTCACACACACCAGTAAATTGCAAAGACTCAGATCCGGTGTGATTCGCTGGCACCGCGCCGACATAGCTGTCAGCGATCACTGAAAACCGCGTTCCTTTGGAGGTGACGTCCCATAATTCGGCAATATGCGCGCTATGTAGCTGTGCACCGAGCGAACCAGCACTTTCGCCACCGACGATGAGGTTGTCAACATCGGGGTAGTTCTCGAGTGCCCAGTTCAATGCTGCTTGGGTGTTGTTGTATCCATTTAAGTACATTGTGTAATTCAATCCGAGACATTGTGGTTCACCCAGCAGCTCAGCGATGCTACTCTCGTACGGTATCAAGATCCGGTTGCCGGCATGAACGTCTCCCGTACAATATGGTACGAAAACAATGTTCCAGTCTTTGAACATGTTGTCCGAAATGGAGCGATTCAGTACACCCGCATTGCTGGAAGTTGCTGCGGTGGTTAGTGTAGCACTGGCTCCCAGCGAACACTGCAGCCCAAACGAGCACGTTTCTTCGTCGGTGCAAGCACCACCACCTTGGAAGAAGATCATCAACTTGGACTTGTCCGAACCACCGTTTGGAAACACTTGGAAGAAATACGTCGAGTTCGTAGAGAACGTAGTCGTCGGGTCTGTGTAGTCGTCGAAAGCACAGCGAGTGTTGCCACCGGGGTAGATGAGTACACTACCGTCGTCGTCGGAGGGTGTGAGAGTGTCAACGGGGCATGTTTCGGAGTCACCGATGGTGCAAATCGACTCGGCGTTGGCGATAGGCACTGAGGTGAAGATCGATGTTGCAGCGAGCACGAAGGCGCCGATATTCATGAGATGCCTGATATCCTGGTTGATGAGGGGCTTGTAGAAAATTGAGAAGTGAGGAATAACCTTGGTTTGAGAAGCAAGCCCACCGAAAGAATCTTGGTGAGCCTGGACACATCATACAACTTCAACTTGGCAACCAAGTTGAAGTTCTATGATGCATCAAACCATTTTGCCCGAGTATCGATAGGAATGGAAAGGGAGAGTGTTGGGAAGAGTACTGTGAAATGAAACGATACACTTGAACCTGCAGACGTATTACGCAATTGACAATGATTGAAAAATCATGGTACACTCTTGAGGAAAACTACATGTACTGTACTTTACTGAAGTTCCCGATGCAAAGCTGCATGGTGGCAGAACTTCGTACATGCGTTAGCTTTAGTACTTCTGCTGTCATCATATACGAGTCTTTTTCTCGACTATCCTGTGGGAGGCTGAGGTGATGCAGACGTTTGACGCAGCCGTAGCACAAGGTGTCCGTGTATCACGTTTTACTCCACAACATCAAATTCGCGACCGGGAGTGATGCTCCTGGCGCAGCGGAATCCAACCATAGGAGAGCGATCGTAACCTTCGCTGATCATAAGGAAACGGTTGTGGTGCTGGGAGTCCAAAGCTTGCGGGAAGTACCAATTCGGGTCGGCGTGCGTAGCTGCGATCGGGTTGTAATTACTTCCTCCTCGCAGAAGCACTCCACACGTGTGGGGGTCGCAAAATAAATCCGTCATTTGCCACACGTAGCCGACCAGGTCTTCCACGAGGAACTTCGTCGAGCGAGAATTGTTGTACGAACCCACAGGGTCCAATGTCGGCACCTCCTTTCCACGCTGAACTTTCGGTAGTTTGGTGCTGTCGAATGCGGGCCCCCATGGATACGCGTCGTAATTCTCTCCATTTGAAACAACGTACTGCCACTCCCAGTCGTGCGGAAGACGCTTGCCGTAGAACGTAGCGTAAGCCAAAGCATCCTCGTGGGCGACATTGACAACAGGACTTTGCTCCAGTCCAGCAGGAATGCTCCACGAGACTGGAGATCCCATTCGATTCTCCCAATGCTGCAAAAAGCGATCCAGCAACTTTGGGGTGTAACCACTGGCCTTGAGGAAGGTCGAGTATTGAGCGTTCGTCACCGGGTGCTTGTCGATCAAGAAATCCTGCACGAACAACCTTGTCGAGTGGTTGTTCCAAGGACGGGTCTCCCACGGGAACTGCACACCGGTTCCGAATTGAGCAGCAGTTGGCGTCCAGGCCGCTACAGGTTCGATCTGCACTCCGCTGACATTGAACCACCAGTTTGAAGTTCCCGAAACTCGCACCATGCCATCCGAACCAGTGTTGTTTGGTGTTTGCGTAGAGCTGTTGCTGCTGTTACTGCGAACAAGCTCCTGCTGAAGCAATTTTCTCGTCGTGGAGTACTTGGACAGCGGTTTGGCAGCCATGGCTTGCATGTCATTGAGAAACTGGGTCACATCGATGTCCGACTTCGTGACGTAGATGGCGCCGAACCCACGAGGTTCCAACGTGATCTTCACCACGGTGCCATTCGTGCTGTTTCCAGCCTGTTGCTTCAGTTCAACTCCGTGGTAGACGTCGTACACACGAACTCCTCCAGATTGCTCAGAGGTAAGTGGTAGTTCATAAGTCATCTCTTTCTGCACAGTGCTAATCACCGTATAAAGCGCTTCTCCGGATTTCTCAAGAGAGAACTCACTTGAGAACAAGCCATCGCCCTTCATAGTATAGTACGGAGTCCACTGCCCAGTAGAAACAATGGTCGCAAACTTGCGTAGAATGGTAAACATTCTCTTGGCAGTCTCATCTTCACGCTCAGTCATGGCATTCCAGATGCCCCACACGTTCTCCCAAACCACGTAGCCAGCACCATTGAAGAAAGAAACGAGCAACTCGGCGGTTCTGTCTAGCGACCATCGAGCACAGATTTGAACCATGTGCCTCGATTCGAGGAACTTGGCGCGCGACACTGGCGGGAAGTTCGAGTAGCCATAAAAGTATCCCCAACTGATCGGGTTGTGGCTAAGGTAAGCCGTCGGTACACCGCCTTCAGGACTTGCAACGAGCGGATTGCTGCAGTTGTAAAACGATTTCGGAACACCGTACATGGTGTCGCCGTTAAAGCCATCAGCTCCCAGTTCGGGCACCATTTTCTCCAACGTGGCGATGTCGGCATTGTACATTCGAACCATGTCTTCTGTCCCAGTTTCGTCGCGGGTGCCAACATCCCAGGGGTTGTAAGGAAGGATGACTCGAATGTCATGGCGATGGAAGTCGGCGATCACCCCCTTCACACCTTCAAGTCCGCCCGGTAGATCACGCAACAAATCCCATTGGTTCCGGTTGTCGATTCCGATGTTGGGGTATGCCGGCCAGAGCAGCACACTATCGACGACACCAATCCGCTTCTGCATCTCGTTCACGTACTTGTCCACTGTGTACTTCTGCGTGTCCCGGTCGTAGATGAATCGGTCGTTCATCATGAGGAACGTTTGCACGAAATTCTGCTGGGTCCACTGCGCTTCTTGGATGTTGTATATGTTGCACGAGTCCTTCGCGTCGTAGCGGTTGGCGACCAACTCCATATTCTTCCAGGCAGTCCAGTTACGGCGCCATTCCTGCATTGCATTAGGACTATCGGGACCGTCGATCAACTCCCAACCATCGGGTTGTGCGTCCCAAGCAAGAGCTTGGTCCAAGAGGCAGCAGACTGCAGACAGGTAGAGTCCAGCCAAAGCACGCATGGGACGAGTCTTGATGTGAGCGCGGCACCGAAACTTGTGGAATGACGCTTCAAATGCGAGGAGCTCCGGCCAAAGATCGTCAAACGTAGTGCCGCGCAGCCACGAATGCCCATCTGATTTGGCATATTGAGCGAAAGTCTCAGGGCAGCAAATCGAGTCGAGCCCATACGGAAAACTTGTCACGCTCCCTGTAGGAACTGGTAACGCAAACGTAGGCAACGTGAGATTTCAACTAGGATAGGCGATTAGTCTGGAGTGAAAAGACGAAACTTTGCTTGAAGAACTACAGAGACAAATGATAACGCAAGACAGCACATCGAGTGAGTAACCAAGTGCAACTTGATGAGCATCTCAAATGTAAGAAACGCATCAGTGGCGGAGGACGTTCTTGGACCGACACCCGACTCAGAATGAACTGTTGACATCAGAATTCCGTTGCATTCTGCACGTTTGACAACCAAGACAACCCGTTGTCATGAATCACGACGTGATTGGAAACAGGATCTGCTGAGTACGATAGTAGATCATCAACTTGATGCTCCACCAAAAGGGACGAGCTCACCAGCGCACGAGTATCTCGAAATTGGATGGGGAGTCAAGATCACGTGCCACTCATTCAGATGAAAGACTCACGACAGTCAACTTTACTCTCCATTGTACATTTGCCATACCGTAATGTCTCCTAGCTTTGCAGCGTGAAGGCTGCTGCCTTTAGCGTATGTGGGAAGAGGAACTTGAGCACGTTCACACTCAGGATCAATTCCTGCAAACTCGGGAACGTCACACCATTGCTTTCAGCATCGCTGTTCGTCTCCCCTTGAAGCGCAACGAACCAGCCACCTCGCACTGGTTGCCAAGTTACCGGCACAAACTGCACGTACTGATCGTCGCGCACATAAGCGATCACGAGGCACCGCACACGGGTCTCGCTGAAGCGCAACAAAAACGTCCCTGGTGGTGCACGCTCGAGCATACTTACACACGCACCCTTGGACAAGAATCCGTGAAGGAGTCGTGGTTCCGTGTGTGGCCATAACGTTGAATAGAGAATGCAATCCACCAGGGGGCGAAACCACGCCCAAAATGCTGCAAACATGCGCAAACTGACAGCGCCACCGCGTTGTGCTGGGGCGGCACACCCTTGTCCCCATATGAGTGAGCTATTACTTAAAAAGTCGATGCTCCGGGTAGACAAGGGGCGCTTGGCAGCATCTCCTTTCAACTTGGTCGCGAAGAAACAGCTTACTTGCGGCGCAATCCAGTCCAGGGGAATGTCCTTTAGCTCCTGCATTTGACGGACCACCGCAGCAGAGAAGCCGTCTTTTAAACTGCCGTTGGGGTTAAGATAATCAGGACCAGTGGCGTTGATCACCACAGCTCGTGACCATACCAAACTGCCACCCTCGCTTTGAATGATCGGACGAACATGATCTGCCACTTTCAGGAGACACAACTGCTGAGGCGAAGTTGTCGGTGCTGTCATTGAACCAGTCAGACTAGGCTCACTTCTTGACGATATTAGCTGATGAGATCGCGGTATGCTTGTGGTTTGGCCTACGCTATCGGTGCTGGTCAGATGTTGGTCCGTTAGTACTCCAAGCGATGATTTGGCAGTGAAGACATCCGATTGAGAAGCTACTGGTTTCATCCGGCGTAACGTCGCTTCGTGTGCGTTAAATCCTTGCAATCGATGTTGATATTCCTTTTCCTCATCGATACACGACGGATGGTTATGATGGTGATGGTGGTGGTGTTCGTGCGAATGTGAATAGCATCCGTCCATGGAAGTTGTCTTTGTTAGAACCAGCGTTTCTTGTTCGTGTTGACCATGACGTAAATCCAACGCGCAATTGAGTGTCGTGGTGTCACACTTGTTCATGCAGAGCCCCGTGTTCACTGACGGAATGATGTAGCTCAGAAACTCTCGCTGATCCAGTTCCATATCTTTATTCTCCAAAAACTGTGAGACCTACATCATGAAATCAAAAGAAGATACAATAGAATGAGCATTAATTAAGGTAAAAACGAGCGAAGATATCGATAGCGTACCGCACAAATAGTTCGTGGGTGTCCTCGTAAACTCTTGATAATAGGATGTTCACCAAATGCTTCAAGATCGGTGCTGCTGCCCATTTCATGAGCTTTAATTTTTCTTGGTGCACGAAGAGTGAATAGTAGCGCTGCGTCTCCCGGTGGCAATGGGCCCACAGCAATAATCTTTTCACCCACACCATCCATGGCACCAAACTTTCCGTCTCCTGTTAGCAGGAGAGCAAGTGAGTTCACACGACGCAGTAGCATCGCGACAATTGCGCGAAATCTTGGATTTTGGCGTTGAGCTCGATTGCAGCCATCCAGAATCAACAGGAAGCTGCTTCCATCGCCTTGGTTCTCCGTCGTACAACGCTGTCGTGCTTGTTCTGCTAGTTCATCCAACGTCGTCGCTTGCAGACTGAGGCATTTGGCAAACCTAGCAACAAGAGTTGCCGATTCAAGGTCATGTTTGCACACATCGCCACTGATATCTTCTTCGCCACTTGTATTCAGTCGCAGATAAAAGATGTGACTGAAAACTCGACGCTCCGTTGCATACTGTGCACATTGCAGTGCCACCTCTGTCTTGCCAATTCCATGGTCGCCAGTAACACTCACAAGTCTCGCTCCTTCCACCAGTGACTTGAACACTTGATGCACCTCCAACGACCGTCCCACAAACACCTCAGCGACAGCATCGCACTCGTTCACGGTCACTTTTCCTCTTCGTCCACCCATATCCGTCTCGACACAATCTCCCACGGGTACATCCCGAAACGGAGCGTCATGGTGGTCTCCTTCCCCTAACAACTTGAATTCCGACGGACTCCCGTTCGAAGCCACTGCAATATCCGCTTGCACGCGTCCAATCTGGAAACTTTTGGCCACCGAGTGGCCCGCGAACAAGGCCGTGTAAAAGGCTTTGGCGAACTCCATGGCTTTGCGATCCAGCACTTTATCCTCCTTCGACACCACCACCACATGAGGAACTCCAGCACGCACAAAAGCTTGAGCCACACTCTCCGAGTGACATGCACTCACGAAAACCAATTGCAACGGAGCTCTGGGCTTGTGGGGGCGAGGAGGAGACAGGTTCACCCATCCTCTCTCCACTCTGTGACTTGTGACGGCCAGTCCTGACGTCGCATCATCACTCGAACTCGAATCGCTCTCACTTGAGCTGGAAATTTGTCCTTTTTGTCCCTTTGTCTTCTCTTTGCGTCTGCGAGGACGACCTTCCGCTCCGCCTGCCAGCAACAAATCTTGCAACTCTTGTTGCGACACAAACTGCGCCTCGCCCTTCTTCGTCTCGAAAATCACTTGGCCCGGCACGCCGTGGCCGGAGAAGTGGAGCGCGCGACACCCGAAGGACAAAACCTTGCGGAAGGCGTGCAGATCCGCCACTTCCGAGTGCCACGCGAGGCGGCGATTGGCCTCGCGCAGCGTCTGCAGCAGCAGCAACCGCTCGGCTTTCACGTCGATGAGCTCCACGGCTTCCAGGCCGCTGGACGAGCCGTTCACGCCGGCGTGCGGGCTAAGACTGCGCCAATTGGACCCGGAACGACGCACCACCAGCGGAGACGAGTGTAGGTGCGCGAAGATTGGCGCCATGCCGACTACTCTATTATTTGAACCAGATCCCAAATTTACAAAGGCTTAATACGAGACCTGAATAATACTATGTAGTAGCACTACGTAGGTCGAATCGGAGTAGGAAGTGCGAAAGCTATCACGTTACAGAACTTCGTACATGAGTTAGTTTTCTTACTTTCAAAAGCTGTCATCATATACTGAGTTTTGTTTCGCTCTAGCATGCGAGGGGGGCTGAGGTTGTGGTAGCAGTCGTAGTAGAAGGTGACGAAGTACTGCTTGGGGTTGTACTTGATGGAGTTGAGCTGGGAGAGGTAGACCCCGAAATATCGGTCGGTGTCTCGGTCGAATTCGAGTTCAAGCTCGAATTCGAGACCAACCAGGCATTAATCACATCGCCGAGTAGTAAGCCTGCATCGCTCTCATAAGTGGTGAAATTTGAATCGGCCAGGAACACGTGCTTCGTGCCTTCGACGTAGAATGTCGTGATCCGAGAGCTCACTTTCCTGTATGAATCCAGAATCGCGCTCATGTTGGAGAAAAAGTCTGCCTCGGAGATCAAATCCGAGAACGGGTACCCCAGAATGCCTTCATCCACGAGGGCGTAGAAGTAGCGTTGCGTTTTGTCTCCCTTGCTGTCGATAAACAACCAGTTACTATCGGGTTGTGCCTCCAACAACGCATCGATCATTTCGATAGTCGTAGCTGTCCCAGCTTCACAGGCTGCAACAGTGTCCGCAGACAACCCGAAGTCGTTCGTACACGCGCCGTAATACAGCAGAAGTTCTGCTGCAGGGTGATCCTCTGGAACGACACCAACGTAGCTGTCTGCCAACACCGAGAACCTCGTGTCCTTGGCATCGACGTCCCACATCTCAGCAATCTTGGCACTGTGAACTTGTGCACCGAGTGATCCTGCGCTTTCACCACCGACGATAAGGTTGTCAACGTCTGGGTAGTTCTCGAGTGCCCAGTCAAGCACCGCCATGGTGTTGTTGTACCCGTTCATGTGCATTGGGTAGTCAAGTCCAAGACACTGTTTGTTACCCAGAAGCACTTCAATGCCGCTTTCATAGGCCGCTGTGACTCGGTTACCAATGTGGATGTCACCCGTGCAGTACGGAATGAAAATAACGTTCCAGTCCTTGAACATGTTGTCTGAAATGGATCGATCTAGTACACCATCACTACTGGCAGTAGCTGCAGTCGTGAAGGTAGCACTGGCACCCAACGAGCATTGCAAACCGAAAGCACAAGTGTCTTCATCAGCACAAGCTCCACCTCCTTGGAAGAAAATCATCAACTTCGACTTGTCCGAACCACCGTTTGGAAACACTTGGAAGAAATACGTCGAGTTCGTAGAGAACGTAGTCGTCGGGTCTGTGTAGTCGTCGAAAGCACAGCGAGTGTTGCCACCGGGGTAGATGAGTACACTACCATCGTCGTCAGAGGGTGTGAGGGTGTCGACGGCGCATGTTTCGGAGTCACTGATCGTGCAGATCGAATCGGCCGAGGTTGACAGCACAGAACCGAAGATCGAGGTTGCAGCGAGCAGTAGGGCGGCGGTGTTCGGGAACCGGAAGGCCATCTTTCCGAGGAAGTCCTGGATGTGCACCAGGTGGAGTAAATTCCAAAGTGAGCTGGGCAGTAGCAAGCGCATCAAGTGGAATCCTGTCATCGCGTCGCACAGACTCTGCTTGAAGCCTTGAACAAACTGCCGTGGATGGTATCCCATGGCAACACTTATCACGCGTCAAACCTATCATTCCCATGAAGTCCCACGATCGTGACATCTTTTACTCTTTTACCTGTAACTTCAACACCAAAACCACGATGTTGGAGACGTCGGAACGCTCTATGCATCCGCAAAGGCGGACAAGATGGCACTCAGCGAAATGAATTGCATCGTCCACTCTTCTCACTTTCCACCGACCAGGCAATAGTCGCATGTACTTAATTCCTTAAATCACAGCAGGTATTTTTATCGTACGGTATCCGGACCGGATGTCTTCGAGTCAGCAAAGTCTCAATTGCTTAGGAGACGTTTGATTGGCTAAAATATTTATTTTTGTCCAATCAAACACCTCCTAAGACAATTTCCAAGAATCAAGGCATCGACACTTGAGATGAATGCATCCAAGGGCTACGCCAAGCTGTCGGCGGCGCCGACGTCCATCGGCTGCAAGGAGTACGTCATGACGGTGTCGAGTCGGCTCTACTTCTCCAGCTTCTACCGCCTCGTGTACTTCTTCATGATCGTCTCGAGCCTCGTGTGCGTCGTCTGGGTGAGCACAATAGCTAAAACCATCACTGATAGTTGAGGATAAAGCGCTAACTCTGCTGCTGTAACAGACTGGGATGAACGACTGGAAAATGTACGGCGTATTCTACCTGATGAAGTAACTTGTATCTAATTATTAAATGTTTGTGATGCAGTCCGTCGTCTGTGCTGTTCATTTCGCTGGAGATCACAGTCAGTGCGTTGCTAGTATTCGAGGTGTTCCTGCGGATGATGGCGTATAAGAAGGTGGGTGCATGTAGTAATTAATTAGTGGTGCAAGGATTGTAACTCTTGTGGCACGGCAGCGGTTTTGGCACAAGTGGTGCAACATCTTCGACATTGTCGCTTTGGGTGCGTTGGCTCGATGGTTTGCTGCTGATGCAGTAGCTGATGGGTTTTGCAGTTATGAGTTTGGTGTCTGTAGCCATGTATTTCAATGAGGAAGGCGTGCTCGGCGAATTGGAAGAGGTGGCGACCGACTCGGTCTTGATGCTGCGCAATGCTGTGCAGTACGTCCGGTTGGCGATTTTTCTCAAGTACGTGCTGTTAGGTTGAAGAACTGCAATCGGTGGATTCATGTTCTGTTATATGTCTAGGAATCGACCTCATCAGCCTGCAACTATCGTCAAGGACATTGATTTTGAGGAAATGGCTGTTGATGAACGAGAAACGATGCTGAACGCGGAGAACGGAATGGTCGACAGCGATGACGAGGAGGAAATCCGGATAGTGTAGATGAGCATTAGACCCGATGTTGGCTCTTTATTTGTCGTGGTGCTTCTAAATGTCATGTACATCGTTGGGTAATGTACGATAGTTAATCAATTCCAACTGAACAAAGAGTGAAACAGATCAATCGTATTGAGGTATGTACGCAGATCACGCCAACTAGAAGAACAAAAGCTTCATTAGAATAGCCCACAACATGTGTGCCCCGCTGTGACATCAAAACACAAATTAGTTCACCAACTACTTTGCAATATTAACCATCGGCTGAAAATGCGTACCTGATGACTGCTAGCACAGGCAGCATCTTTTCCTTCGTTAAATGCTCCGAGATGACGTGCCAAAGGTTGTTCAACAGGAAGAAGAGCGACCACGCCATTGCCACTAACATGACAACCCAGTCCATCGCATCTACCGGAGAAACGCACAAGATCTGTACAAAAGTCATTAGTCATTTCGATATGTGTACAATTTATATATCACCGCAACAATAAAGAACTTACCGCAGCGGGGATGAACATGATCGACGAGTAGCCATAGAGACACACGAGGAAGAGCAGCGTCATGGGCACTTGGAAGTACTTGCCCACCAGCCAAATCAACATGGGCAGACCCAACAGAAAGATCTCCACCAAAGTGTAGGCCGAGGCGAGGCGACTAAAGTCGTACGACCATTCTTCTGTGTTGCCCTCATAGTCCAGGAAGGACGCCGCATTGCTGCACGATGCCAGGCAGAAGATGAGCGTTGTGGACAGCCAGAATGGGCCATAAGCATCGGGTGACTGCAGTGCTAGCTCAGCGAACGACGGGTCCTTCTTGAATGGCACCAGAGCTCGCATCAGACGCTGTTGCACGTCTGCAGTATCAACATCAAAGTACTACGCGAACTACAAGGTCAGATGGCACTTCACTACCACTACAAGCAGTCAAATGGCACGCACAGGCTGGTAGTAGGCCAAGCTGAAGCAGCCGCACAGGCCCATGGGACGTGCAGGCTTGTCGTCTTCTCCGTAGGCCTTGGCTTTGGCTTTGGCGCCCATCAGCGAGTCTCGGACCTTGGGGGACATGAGTCCGTCCTCCAGATCGTCACCTTCGACTACTGAGACCTCTGCATCATTGTAAGCAGTAAATTGTCAACTCTAGTGCTTCTATGTAATTGTAGTTGAATTCCATACCGAAGTCGAGGTTCGCGCCTCGATCCTGTGGCATCAACAACAAAAGAAGCAGAGAAAAGGAGTGAGAGTCTGAAGAGACAGAGAGGATGGTGTGGTGAAGCTGAGACGAGTGCTGAGCCGCTACAGGCCACGTACGTTCATGGCACTCGCGGCGGACTTGACGTCGTCGTCGTCCATGATGCTTTGCTGGCTTTTTGACCGAGACTTTTAGAATGCGCTCAGATCTGATTCAGATCATATGAATGACATTTTCAGCCAATAGAATCGCACTCGGTCCGTGGTATGTGTCAGATATAATACTGTATGCGGAAGACAATGGAATGGAACTGCGTGAGGAGAGCCAAATACTACAGTAACATGTCTTGCATTGGGGGCAAGTGATAGAGATTTGTAGTTTAGTCTAGGTCCTGCGTGGGCACAACGGGCACGACAGGGGCGCTGGCGGCCTCGACCTCCGGGGCAGCAGCAGCGAGCTCCTCAGCCTCCTCAGCATCCTCCAGCTCTCCCAGCTTCTCGTCGTCCTCCTCGGCGGCGTCCTCGGCCTTCTTGACGATGGCAGCGACGTCAGCAGCCGTCAGACGCTTCGAGTCCTGCGTCACCTCGAGCGACTTCTTGCCGGCCTTGCGCTCGGAAGCGGTCACCGTAAGGACGCCCTTGGTGCTTACGGTGAAAGTCACCTCAATCTCGGCGTCGCCCTTGGGCTGCGGCGTGATGCCCGCCACGCTCAGCTGCGCCACGAGGGTGTTGTCCTTGGCCATGAGGCGCTGGCCCTCGTAGATCTGCACGAACACAACCTCCTGGTTGTCGGCCGAAGTGGTGAACAGCTCGGTCGCGGTGGCTGGCAGGATGGTGTCGCGCTGGATCAGCTCCGACACACTGCCGTTGGCCAGGGCCACAGACAGGTTCAGCGGCACCACGTTCACCATGTTCAGCGGTTTCTCGGGTTCGGGGACATCGACAAGCTCAGCAAGGCCAGAGGCTTCGATGGTGGCACCGAAAGCCACTGCCTCATCGGGTGACATCTGCGTGTGCACAGTCTTGCCCTCGAAGTACTTCTTGACCAGGTTCTGCACCAGCGGGATGCGGGTGGATCCGCCCACCAGCACAACGTGGTCGATGTCGTCCTTCTCCAGCTCGTTCTCCTCCAGAATCGCATCAATCTCGGTGATAGTCTCGTGCACGTAGTCGTTGATGAGCTCCTCGAAACGAGGGCGGGACAGCTTCAGTGCAAAGTCCTCACCTTCCATGAGGGAGTCCACCTCAATGTTGGCCTGCGTCTGGGTCGACAGCGAGCGCTTCGCCGTCTCACACGCAATACGAAGACGACTGGAGGCCTTCTGGTTGGTCTTGACGTCCAGCTTGGTCTTGCGGAGGAACGACTTGGCGCAGTGGTCGAACACGGCTGCCGTGAAGTTCTCTCCGCCCAGCGTGTCCTTGCCCTTGCCGGCCACCACCTCGAACAGGCCCTTGTCGGCGTTCAACAGCGTCACGTCGTGCGTGGCACCTCCAATGTCGAACACCAGCACGTACTCGGGCTTTTCGTTGTTGGCCACCTCGTCCAGACCGTAGGCAATGGCCGCAGCGAGCGGCTCGCTCAGGTACGTGAGCACATTAACGCCGGCTTTCTTGGCCGCGGCGTCCAGCAGCTCCGTGTACTTGTCGTCCGTGTGCGCCGGCTTGCTGATGACCACGTGCTCGAGCTTCTCGCCCGTAAAGTCCTCGGCCAGGTCCTTGAGGTTCTGCAGAAGCAGCGCCATGAAGTCCACGGGCGCCACCGGGTGCTTCTCTCCGTTGCGCTGCGTCTCGGCGTGGGCGACGCCGTCGCTCTCCGTCACATCGAACGGCCACTCCTTCACGAAGTCGCGGTCCTTGACGTCCGCGTGGCTCTTGCCCAGCAGCCGCTTGAGGTGGAAGATCGTGTTGTCGGCGTGCGACGGCAGCTTGTTGACGGCCGTGTCGCCCACGATCACCTCCTCGCCCTCGAAGCACACGTACGTGGGCGTGGTGCGGAAGCCCTGGTCGTTGGCGATGATGTTCACCTTGCCGTTGTGCCACACGCCCACGCAGCCGTGCGTCGTGCCGATGTCAATGCCTGCGACCACCATGTTGCCTGCTCCTGAGCTGCTGGGGGCTGATCCGATCTGAGTGTGTCCGTTGTGCTCGCCAACCACTGGCCAGCAGTATTTGACAGGGGTATACGGAGAGCAAGTCAATTATCAACGATCTGATTGGTAGAAATCAAGTGGTTAACGTAGACCACTTCAACTTCAGTTTTGCTGTTTCTCTTATCTCAGTACGTTACCTACGCAGTGCTCTTGCCTTCGATGCGTGTTGAACTGGACTTGGTCACCTTCGGCAGCAAGAAGTAGAAGATACTGGCGCCGATCTGCACCAGGTTGCGGCTGTGCAACGTTGTTGGAGGTGACGAAAAGCTGACTTCACGGCCGTTCACAGAAATTGGCGTCCGCAGACTTAGACACTCGATCACAAAGCTGCCGACACGAGCGTCCCACAAAATCACAGCATGCCTCGTAGCAATCATGCTATCATGGCCAATGTGGCAGTCCACATTGCCACCTGCGAGCCCGCTGAGATTCCGGAAGCCTAGGTCCTTGTACAGGTTGCACCAACGAGACTTCATGCGTCCAAGCACAACGAACGGCTCGATGAAGAAATACTCGAAGCTTTGACCCTGTGTAGTTAGTAGAAACAAGCCCGTAAGTTTACATCGACGTGTCAAAACAAATTGCAACAAGAACGTACCTCTAACTTGGCATATCCCAAAGGTGAACTGCGAGAACTGCTGTCCTGCTGTTGTTTTAGATGCACACTGAGCATGGCGCTTTGATAGATTGGACGCGTGAACATACGGCTAGCCTCCTGCTCCAACGCCGTCGGAGCAATCCCACCTGAGGCTGTAGACGAGGCATGTTCTACCCGCGTGTGGAAACTAAGCACCTTGCTCGAAGCAAAGCGTGCAGCGCAGTCCGTACACGCAAATACCAGTCGCGGCTTCACGTAACGCTCACATTCCTGAACCACGGATAGCACTTCTGACCGGGTACTTGACACAGTCGTGGAAGATTCTGGTTTGTCTGATGAATCGGGTGCCTCGTAAAAACCCGGAAAAGTGCTGTCATTCGACCCACTATATACCACATTGCCTTTTTCGTCGACGTACTGGTCATGACCTCCTTTTGCCTTATTCAATATGACAATTTTAGGAGCATTACATTTGCGATTCTTGCATGTTTGCTTCCGAAGTCCAGGTCCCCCATATTTCTTCATATCAAGGCAGTGAGGGCATTTCATACAGTCAGGAGCATTGCAGCCGTCACATTCTCCACATCGTACTACGCGTGATTTTGAGGATACTGATCGAGAACTTAAATCACTGAGAGACAAATGATCGTCCAGTAACGTATCGCTCGCCGGAAGCAACAAATCACGGGGAGAATCTATCGTAGCGTCAGAATATGGAAGAGATTCGTTATCCGAGTCTCCGTTTCCAAAGGTAGGTGTAGATACAGACTCTCCTTCACTTTCCACAGAAGAGTACGCCACCGATCCATCGTCATCTATCTCTGAGTCAGCCTTCAAATTGTTCACATCAACTGAACCAACACGCTTTGTCTTGCTCCGCTTCCTTTTCCTGGTCGCATATCCCCAAATTTTCGGGTTCAAGCACTTGCGGTTTTTGCAAGATTGCTTCCGAAGGCCCGGCCCACCGTATTTCTTCATATCCTGACAATGCCCACATTTCATGCAGTCCTCTGTTAAGCATCCAGTGCAATTTCCGCAACGGCCAATCCGCTGTCGAGAGCCGGGTGTGCCATCGTTTCCTTTTCGCTTTTTTAAAAGAACATTAGGGGCTTTGATCGTAAGCTGTGCATCAGTAGGGTCCAACACGGCACTTTGTGGTTCGAAATTCCCCTGCAATAACAAAGACCCTTATCAGCATCAAAATTTAACAGAGATCATCTGTAGACCAGCTTGTGTCTGACCTTTGCAGGAATGTGCCCACTACCACGACTGCGAGACTTTCTCTTCAATACGCGCTTGACAGGCACTATAATAGATGGCTCTATCGCCCTCACAATGCCTTGTTTGTTGAGCGTGTCCAAAGCAGCCAACTCATTTTCGCTGTTTTGTTTGGTGCACAATTCCACTTTTGACAAAAATGAAGCGTGAACTTCGTCATTTGAGTCGAGCATGAAAGCCTTTACCACATCACATATTACAGAAATGTGCTTTGTGTGAAAAGCTGCACTATTCCATGCCTAGCACAAAATTGTTTCCAACAGCAAGACAAGTTAGTACGTCACGACAATAATAGTGAACTCCGCAACAGCTTACCAGAAGTTTTCGCCGTGAACTAAACAATTCGGGCACAAGAAAATGCAGTAGCTTTCGTGCGTCAATCTCGAACGTAGACTGGCAAAGTAGCAGCCGTTGGCGGCACCGGAGTGAAAGTAATTGTGGCCAAATTGCTGAAATCTGATCCGTAGCTTGTCGAGGGATATCAATAATACTGAGTTGGCCTTGTAACGAAGTCACAACCGATATATCCTCCATAAATACTTCGTAGCTGGTCAGAAGAACATGCGCTGTCATATTCTGCCGTGAAAAAAACTCGTTGCTCAGCAATTGCAGCAAGTTTTCGCGATCGTTTTTGCTTCCCCAGTACGGATAGAACTGGATAAACTGCTCCGACGATAGCACCTTCTCCCATTGTGCAAGATCAGAACCGGCAGCCACCACAACAAAGAATGCCGGTGTACTTTGACTTGACGCCAGTTGGGCCATATACGTGCTGACCTGATAATTGTCAACAGAATGTTTAACGTTAGTCGTCTCAGCACGAGCTTCCGGTATAGACATGGCTTACCTGATGACGTTCCTTAGAACAATTATCTTCGCCAATTATGACTCCATTTGAACCTCGCTTGTACGAAGCAAGCATCTCTTCACTTCCGCCCCAAATATTTGCCTTAGGAGAATAAAATTTTCCTGCCGGCGTTGACTTGGTATTGGAAGCTCTAACTTGGTTCAATAGGCTAGGCCATTCGTCTATCCATTCCGGGTTATTCGAGTCTTGTAGGAATGGATTAGCAGTAGGTGGCACAGGGAGGTCTTCAGACGTTGTTACTGGATATCCTCGGTAGCTATCAGCGTGTGACCTAACAGCAAACTAGTGTCAGTTTTCCAACGATGCGACCTGAACAACTTGCAAACGTACCTTTTCCACTCATCATCAAAGTCCATGAGCGCTCGTTGGTGATCCTGGTACAACTGCAGACCGGTGATTCGAGCAAGACCACTCGCACCTGACGATTCGTTTCTAGGAGACGCTATGCCCAATAGTTGAGCGCAATAGACCTTCAGTTCTGAGATGAGGAACTCATTGAGAGACAGATGATCGGCTCTCTCAATCCTCGCTTCCTCGGTAATATCCGATTTCCTGGTCACACCTTTCGGTTTTCTCGTCGGCTCTGGTGTAGATAAAAATCCATCTTCGCTCGAGGTCCGATTGTGTGTTGATGCAGGAGACTGTGGTGCGGATGCAGTTGTCACAACCGATTGCGACGCCGACACTGTACTCTGTCCTCCTGAGTCACCGGCCGAGCGGACATTTTCCGATTGCGTCGCTCTCACACTTGACGCTGAATTAGGTTCATCCTTCACTTCGCACTGTCCATCAGCATGTTCCTTCATGGTCGACAGACACATGCTCTTCAAAGTTCCAACTTGTCTGCGTGATAAGAATGTAGTGAGTATGCTAAAGCTCATACTCTCATCTGATCAAAAACTCACGTAGCACTCTCTTCGTTTCCGTCCTAGCAGCACACAAACAATTGCAAAACAATATCAGTATGCATTCTCCCGTCTGTGATCGACAACAACACTAACCTTCTTCAGCTCTTTCAGTTCCGACCCAGCCTTCTCCCTGAACACCAACACACCAATCGTCAGCAGCCATCCAATGCAAATCTCGTGGAAGATGCATCTACCCCAGCGTCTCGTGTCGGACCGCAGCCTCCGCTTCATGCACCTGTTCCTCCGCCGGCGGATGCACCAGGAACGCCGCGTTGTACGCCTTCTCCAGCGCGTCGTACACAGGTTCGTTCGCCGGGTCCGGAGGCGCGTCGTACTCGCGCCCAGTCGGGATATCGGCCAGCAACGCGCCCACTCGGCTCCGAGCATTCTCCAGCTTCACGCGCACTCGCTCCATCTCCGCTGCAAGGCGCGTTTCCTCCGTCCTCGCGTCTTCGCTCTTCGTCCTACAAAAATCGCCTATTAACGCCACACAGACAACAGACACACGAGGATTCGACGCGCACAAACCTGGCGGCACTGCTCTCCGCCAGCATGGCGAGCGCAGACGCGTGAACGTCCCTTGACGACTGGCTGTCCTCCGCCATGATCCAGTATATTATAGCGCGAGGACCGCGCGCGAGCGACCGCGCGAAAAACCGTCACACCAGTGGTACATCACATTGGTGTGGTGGACATTGCATTCTATCTTACGTGCCCCACACCATCTATGTTTGCACACGAAATGAGCCATTTCAGCAATTCAACTTGCCAATAATCGACTGGAAGACATGAGTCGCACCAAGAAGGCAGCTCGTCGTGGCAAGCGCAATGCAGATGGAGCTCCGGGACCCAATAAGAAGCAGAAGAAGGAGGCGCCAAAGACTACTGAAAAAGAACCAGCAAAGCCTTCTCCAGCTCCAGCTGCAGTCGTCAGTGGCGAGAAGGGCAGTCGCGAGTGGGCCTCGACCACGCTGACGAAGCTGCTGGGTGCCATGTCGATGGACACGTTCCTGTCTGATTACTTCGAGAAGAAGCCTCTGCATGTCCGTACGACAGACAAGGGCGCGCTGTTTGGCAGTGGCTTGTTCTCGCGCAAGAAGATGCTCAAGGTCATGGAGAAGCAGCCGATGGCGTTCGGAAAGGACCTCACAGTCTGCAGATATGTCAACTCGGAGCGCGAGAACTTCGAGGGCGAGGACGCTAACGGCCACGCAACCAGTCGACAGGTGGCCAGTTTGCTGGATAGAGGCTATAGCTGCCAGTTCTACCAGCCGCAGCGCTACGTGGACGGATTGTTCGAACTCAACGCCGCCTTTGAAGAGTTTTTCGGTGGGTTGGCAGGTGCCAGCGCCTACTTGACGCCTGCCAACTCGCAAGCGTTGGCGCCGCATCATGACGATGTGGAAGTGTTTGTGTTGCAGACACAAGGACGCAAGAAGTGGAAGCTGTACCATCCGTTGGTGGAGCTGGCAGGTGAACACTCCTCGGATCTAGCTGAGAATGATATCGGAGAGCCGTGGATGGAGCTGACTGTCGAGGAAGGCGACTTGCTCTACTTCCCGCGTGGAGTTGTGCACCAGGCATGCACGGACGAGGAGGAATTCTCGACACATGTCACTATTTCAGTCTACCAGCACAATACGTGGGCAAACTTTTTGGAGGTGGCGCTTCCTCGTGTCATCCGTCAAGCTTTCGACTCTGATATTGCATTCCGCGAGGGACTTCCTGTTGGCTACTTGAACTACATGGGTACTTCATTCCCTGATAACAGTATTCAAGCGGAGAAGTTTGCGGCTACGTGTAAAAAGCTTGTGCTCAAGCTGGCGGAACATGTTGGTGAAAAGGACCTTCAAGAGGCTGCCGACGAAGCTGCGATGGATGTGCTGGCGAACCGCCTGCCCCCACCTGCGGAGAAGAAGAAAAACGATGACGACTCTGGCCCTAGTCCACTTGATGGGAATGTCGCCATTCGCTTCAAGAATCACTCGCATGTCCGCTTGACGATGGGTCAAGATGAGATGAAGGAGGAGTTTGTTGCCGTTTACTACTCGGTACACAACTGCCGGCGACATCACATGGGTCTATGTACGTGCGATGGTGGAGATGAAGATGGGGAAGGACATGATAATGATGAAGACGGCGACGGTAGTGATGCTGGCGAGGCGTCTGAGAATAGTAGTGCTGACGGAGACCAGGAGGAAGATGGCGATAATGACAGTGACACCGACGAAGAAGACCCTAGCGCAGCACTAGGACAAATGCCGCCTCAGCCGAATAGTATTGTATTCCCTGGAGAGCTCACACCTGCACTTTTGAAGCTGTACAAGGCGTCCTATTCGGGATATCCAGGAGCAACAATTGACGAGCTTGCGGAGACCGACACTGATGAGACTGCTGTCCGTGGAATGCTGCTGCGGTTGTGGTCCGAGGGTCTCTTAGATGCTACAACGCAGTCGTAATTGATGCAATCACGCAGAATCATCACATATACAATGTCCATTTTGTTTGAAAGGAAGCTTAGTGATTGCAACCATCTACCATAGCATCACTAATCTCGCTGCATCTCGTTGTCTCCATGTTCCTTTCGCCACAACGCTCGCTAAATGATCCTCTCCATGAGCTGTATCACGTTGAATTGCACTCGCCTGATGGACACGACCGCCGGACACTCCGGGTGAATAACGCAGGCTTCTTATCTAATGCAGTCCATTATGGTTTGACTGATTTCCCCCGCTTCCGAACGCACAGCCATCTATACGCACGAGCGATATGGTTAGCAAAACTAGTGTTACATGATGGATATCCGTGGATGACATACCTGCAGAATCATGCTGCCGCTTTGTTCATCCAGCGATATTCTCGACTTCACCAGTGCCTTGACACCGCCAACAAACACACCCGATAGTAGCAGAATGTGTGCCTTCGCCTTCGGCTGCGGTACAGCAGTGTTCTCGCAGGGTTGCATGCCAAGGTTCTCAATGACAGCAGCCACACCCTCCACGAGGCTTTTGTACTTCAGGCCATAACTGCCCTTTACCTCGGCACCATCACCGATGTGTTCCCAGGCCGAGCGGAAGTCATTCACGGGAATCTTCGCCATCAGGTCTGACGAACCAATCTCAATATCCTCCATGGGGTACTCCTCATCAAATCCATCGTCTTCAACCTCACCAGACGATGGGTTCACCTCATGTACTTTAAACTTCAGCTGCAGCACCAATGGAGGAAGGTAAATCCAACGTCAGATGCCATTAATATGGATAACAAACCAGCAACCATTGCGACAGCAAGACTAAAACATACCTCAACGTTGGCGAGCTGCACAATGGGGTAAACTCCGTCACCAGTGTAGTTCAAGCAGACATAGCACGAGCCCGTTTTGCCATAGGCTAGCTTGTCTAGAGGGACAACCGAGTGCACCTGCCACACATCCTCAGGCTCCATGACAAAGCCAACGTTCACATTCGTGAGAAGCTGATCGTTCACCGTGTTCAGGACCTTGAACTGTTGACATACAAACAATCTTAGCATTAGAAAAACACACCCTGCTTTACAAATGACCAATGCACATACCTGGAGCACAATATGCTGCGCGAATATGTGCTTCGTGCAACTGACGACGTATTCTGTCTCAGCTTCCGTGAGCTCCAGGCGCTTAGACGAACGGAAAAGTGCGCCAAGCTCTGCAAACTCCGGAATCTGCAAGAATTAATGCAAGCAGATCAAAGATTAGCAAGCTTGAGGATGATCCAAGACAATTCATAATGACGTACCGTGTACAGCTCCTTCGCAACGTCTTGAGGTTCAGGCGCAGCGTCAGCCTGAGTGGTGTCGTTATCAGCCTCGGCGTCGTCAGTGGCCGCTTCAACAACATCTTCGACGACTTCAACGTGAGGCAGCGCCTCGAAGGTAAGCGGGCCATCGGCAGGACGGAGCTCATACTGATCAATAGATTTCTGAAGAGCTACGACGCTCATGGGGAAGTCCTCCACGAGTAGTGTACGGCTGGTGACCTCATCGCCCTGCAGGATAGACAGATACATGGTAGCGCGGTCCCGAACTTCATCGTCGTCATCAAGCTTGCAGCACTGCAGCAGTGATGACACACTAGATCGGAGTGACGACACACGAATCGCAAACTGAGCAAGAGCTGAAACCGCCGAGGCGCGCACCGGTGCGTTCTCTAAAATGACGCGGTTACGGATGAAACGGATGTACCGAGCCGGTGCCGACGTGGTAGGACCCTTTTGGCCCAGAACACGCAAGATCTTAGTAGATAACTGCGTGAACTCGCAGTCCTCGATGAACTCACACAAGTGCAGAAGCGCGGTCTCCTTGCACTCCTGGATACGGTCGATCAAAAACAGGATAGCGTCTGTGATCGTCTTCTTGAACTCATATCCACCTTCCTCCCGAAGAAAGTTGGCTAGGAAGTTCAGCAGCACGCGGTGCTTCTGAGGGTACTTCACGCACAAATTCTTGATAGCCTCCACCACCACGATCTTAAACTCGTCAGCAATGTCCCCCATGAACGTGGAGATTTGTTTCATTAGACGGTCCACACTAGACTCGGCACCTGCAACATTTTAATCGGCAACACGTTAGTCTATCGCAATATCACGATCGCTGAGACTGCAACGTACCAGTCTTCAGTAAGGTGGTGATAGCTAGAGTCGCAATTGATCGGTTAGAGTCCGAGATAAGTGCCTCCATATCTTCATTGCAACGCGTCACAAGCATAGGCTGCGTCAACGCCACTTGGCTCAATGTCCGCACAGCAGCGAAGCGGAGAGTAGGCTTCGATGAGCCCAAAAACAACTGCAGCACTACAATGGCCTGCGTCAGGTCACGCGCATCGACTGGAAGTGCGCACAGTGCCTTGGCAGCTTCATAGATGACCATCTATCATACCCACACCAGCAACGTTAGCGAATCAGCAACTTTAACATGGTTACTGAGACCAAGTTGGATATACACGTTCGTACCTCGTTCTTCTGGCGCAGCATCTTCTGCAAAAACGCATATAGCGGTGCGGCATCTTGCCCATTTGCGTTCTCACGAAGGAGAGCCGCCGTGTAACGGATCAACAAGCAGGTCGCAAGACTGGAGCGTAAGTTGGTCTTCTGCAGCTGCGTGATGAACTTTGACACAGCGAGTTTGTCGTGCTGTCGGATTTGATAAAGGAGCGACACGCCATGGTACTGGACCATGTCGTTCGTAGAGTTCACAGCCTCCTGCACCTCATTCACCCAGCGACGCACAATGTCCGGGTTGTTCTTGATCAGGTGAATACCCGAAACTAGCGCTGAACTGGCCACGAGGGCGTTGCGGTCGACGATTGCCTGCTTAATGTAGCGCTCGATAGCGTTCAACATGGATCCCTATCGAAATACCAGCATACATCAGTTGCTGGAACAAAATGGCAGTAGCAGTTGATACATACGTCAATGATACGGCACAGCACGCGGATTGCGTTGGCTCGGTACAGATCCACGTCGGAGCTCATGTCCTTGGTGAGACTCTGGGTCACGATGATCACCTAAAAGGTACAACAAGTGTCAACTTCTCATGGCCTGCAGTAATATCTGTAGGAGCTGCAGTGTACCTCATCGGCAGCAGTCGCTTCCGCCACTTCCTTAATAAACAGGTACATCATTCGGCGGAGGTTGGCGTCTTTCGACTGGAAGAGCTTCGTCACTCCAAAGAAGACGGCTGTCGTCTCGGCGCTGGTGAAGGGCTCGCCCTGCGTGAGGATGTGCAGCAGCTTGGTGATCAACTGGCAGCACTTCTTCGGGTGGCGCGTCACTGTGTTGGCATCCGAGAAGATCTTGGTCTCCTGCAGCACTGTGGCCTTGTCCAGTCCCTGGAACGGCGACACTAGCAGAGGGGAACAGCAAGTACAGCGTTAGCAGAGGGGACTCGCCCAAATAGAGAGCTATAGAGCCACAAAAGTAGGGTTTTTGATACCGTACCCTGGTCCTCCTCGTCGTTCTTGAACTTCTCCTTGATGTCCGCCATGACGGACGAGATGGTCATGGCGGATCCTCCGCGGCCCGAGTCGCCCCCGGCGCCGTATGTGTCCTGGTTCGCTCCCAGCTTCATGGTCGCTCGCTCGCTCATCGCTCGCTCGCTCTAGCTTGGATTCCGGGTATTAGCCGCGTGGCTTGATCTGAGGCCTTTTTATACGTCGTCTTCAAACTACTAGTAATACCGGTACTTGTCGTACACTATCCGTCTGATTAGTGGACCCTAATCCATTCCTGCCACATTCGTGCGACAGTAAGTTTCCGCGAATCAACGCTCTTAAAATTTGCTCCACCAATCACAAAGCGCCAACCGAGCCTGAGGGGAAATCGCCTCTCCCTTCAAATTTGAGTGAGCGCGGGAAAGCGGCGCGTGTGCTGCTAGACGGTTGCCATTCCGAGATTTGACTCGTGCTCAGCAGTTTCCACTCTCCACTCCAGCAGCAATGGCGAAGACTCCCTCCAAGAAGGCCGCGAAGACGGTTGCTAAGACCGGCAAGGGCAAGGGCAAGAAGCGCGTCGAGTCGTACTCTACCTACATCTACAAGGTCCTGCGTCAGGTGCACCCGGAGACGGGCATCAGCAAGCGCGGCATGTCTATCATGAACTCGTTCATCAACGACATCTTCGAGCGTATCGCCTCCGAGGCCGGTAAGCTCTCGCGCTACAACAAGAAGTCCACGTTGTCCTCGCGTGAGATCCAGACGGCTGTGCGCCTCATGCTCCCCGGTGAACTGGCCAAGCACGCCGTGTCAGAAGGCACGAAGGCCGTGACCAAGTTCACGTCGGCTTAAGTGTCAAATGACGACTGTTGACTTGCGGTCGTGAAGCGACACCAGCAAGTTGACATTCTTTCTAACCCTGGTGTTTTTTAACACCACCCTTTAGCAAGAAATGCATCAGCTATTC
>NBNE01000334.1:0-25697 GCA_002215365.1 Phytophthora megakarya
CTGCTTATGTTGATACGTCCAACATAACGGGAACTAAGGGGTTAAAGCCGATCCATCTGACTTCTCTAGCGTTTGCAGCCAAACTCCAAACGCATCCATTTCCAGAGCATCAAACGAAGTGGGTTTAGATACGTCACGATCTAGTAGAGGTTTCAGTTGTTTCCGAATCTGCTTCACAGAGGCCCCCGAAACATCACCAAGCCGGCCAGCGACCGCCGGAGAAACAAGACTTGGCTTGTTGAGCACAATCCAAGCAATAAAACGACCATAAGAGTTTTGGTACACAGCGCGAGAACGCGCACTGACCGTATTGCGCTGTATTTCCGTCACTTGTCTTGCTAAGTCTTCTCAGTCGACAGTCGCCATCGTTTTGTTTTCAAGTCAGAAAGTGTATGAGCTTTTGTATTCGCGATTCTCAGGACACGTGTCCAGTAATATTGGTAGAAATTGATTGTTTCCTCAGAAGTATAGTAAACTACAGTCAATTTGTTGATTATCCCGCTTTCCAATTGGAATTTGCAGGACATTCTGTCCTGCAGCAAGCAAACTAACATGTTTATTAGATAGTTTAAGAGACGCTTTGTAGCTGTAAAATGTAATGCAGTTTGCCTTTTGAAGTAACAAAGACAGGCATTCGAACCTAAGAAACTACAAGTTGAAATTGCATTTTCAAATTGTAGCCGAACTTAAGACTTGTTTGCCAAAGCTGCCTAAACCTGTCCAATCCGATATCTAAGTTCGCTTTACAAACTACAAACTGCACTACATTTTACAAATACAAAGGGTCTCTTAAACTCTATTAGAAAGCGCTTCAACTTCGATACATGTATGAGCCTAGCAGTTGTCGTGTACAAACATGATGTCCCGCACGAGCTCCGGTTCCGAGTGTACTGCGTGATTACCGTAAGATGTAGTATTGGCGACCTGTACGCTCTGCGCAGTGGACGTGGTTCGTCTTATGTTTTCCAGTCTGGTCTTTCAACCTCAATTTGCAACGCTCTGCGTTCAATTCTGCAACACACAAGATCACTTCGATGCGACGTTGGGGTTTTCCAGTCTGGTCTTTCACCCTCAATTTGCAACGCCCTGCGTTCAATTCTGCAACACACAAGATCACTTCGATGCGACGTTGGGTAGCATCGTTAGGTGTCCTCGCAGTTGGCGTCCTCAACGTTGACGCTGCCAGGTACACGACGTTTGCATTGTGGCCACAGCAGATCGACGCAACACTAGCGCTCTCTGAGAATGCAGGTATCGGTCCGATGCATAACGGGCAAGTTCACGAGATCCTTGACATTTGCACCGTAATTCCTCAGATGGTCTGCCACTCGTCGAAGCATCACACGGAGGAGCTCTCGGCACCTTCCACATGAAAGTCGACACGAAGTCAGAGGTATCGTATTTTGCTTTTGGTACCATGGAGAGCGTTTGGCCTGACCCTTGGATTGTGTAGGTGGAGCTCGACCCCCTAATCGATGCAATTGAGGTACACAGACTGTGTATATTGGAGCTGGAGTGATGATACTTAATGTTATTGACTGCTATAGATCACGTGGGTTCCAGCAGCAAATGCACAAAGTTCGACATTTGATCGATTTCTTGCACATTCGTCACGTGTTGACGGGATGATTTCGGTCGGCATTCATCTACATGTTAAACTGAGACACGGGAGTTCGTGGAGTGTAATTAACGAGACCCACCACGAACGGATTGAGCGGAATGTTCACAGGATGTTGCAGAATATCCTCCCTTCGATGGAAATTCTGCCTCATTTGGCTGAAGGTGCATTGGGGAGTGTGGAGCATGACCCGCTTTGTGACTGACTTTCTTTCTTTAATATTGGTCTGCTGCTTTAGGATTTCTGGCCAAGTCAATGTGCGATTTCCACACGTGGAAAATGAGTCATCCGCTAGAGAAGAATCTTCGCGACCCTGTGTCGACACTCTGCTACTCTTCATCATTTGGTTTGTCATCAGAGAACGGTGTGTTATTTAATAGCAAGATTGTTGAAGAAGCGAAGGCTGGATTGGCATATTTCGGTGACTCGGTGGTGGAGAATTCTCTGTTTGAAGTGGATAAAAACCTTTGGACATTTCAACATGAACACAAGCTCGCAGTGATGAAAATTGGTCGTGGTCCAGCTTCCTCTGTTGAGGCAGAATATTTGGAAGCCAGGATAGCAAGTTTGTCGGATGGAGAAAAGATTTGGAAAACTCTTCTTCCTCTTGGCGAAGTTACAACCGACGCCTTTGTTGTGAAATCTATTGCTCGAGGGTTCGATGTTGACAAACTCGAATATGTCTGGCTTCAGCGCGATGGGAAATCTGTTGAGGCAGGAACTCCACCATCTAACGCAGAGACCGGGGTCCTTACAGCTTCGATAGCGGCCTCGATTCAGACAGATATTGCTGGAGAAGGTTTCCATCGCCAGTTTGTCATGGAAGTGGAGATCCTCGAGTCTGAGGTTTGCGGCAATGCATCCCGGGACCAAATTATTCTAGTGCTTGTTCCAGTTTCCAAGACTGCGTATATTGATTTGGACGAGATTCGGGTACGTTTCAAGCTATGGTAATTAAATCCAATGATTGTTGATCCTAACTTGTTGATATACGAACGCTGTTGTAGAGAATGGAACGTTTTGGCAAACTGAAACTTCTGTCATTCACGAAGCACATCGAAATTGAGCGACCTTCACCGGTTTCTTCGCAACATGTAGTTGGTCTCGAGTTTACCATGTTCGTGGCATTACCCTATCGCTTGATGTACATACTGGTCTATTGACATGTTACGGTTGCTGGCAGGTCATCAACTAACAAAGTACACATCGAATTCCCGATTCACTTTCGATACCAAGCCCCGTCCGAGAGCACTTTGTACCGACAAGCATTTGTCATCACCCCTGATATTTTCCTGTCTTGTCAGGATGGAGATCAGTCTGCAATGAAAGATCACACCCTATTGGGAGATGACACTGTGCGAAGCTACTTTCAGGTAAGGATGACCTTCAAGCATCAAGTACTAGTGAAATTACTGATCTTGCCGTGTGCTAACAGGCCTGGGGCTTGTCTAGTCAAGAAGGGTTGGGAGGTGGCAATAGATATTGGCTTCGTCTACATACAGCAACTCCTCTACCAGTGACAGAGGTGCTCACGCCTGTGGGTTATCTTCCCTCCCGAGGTCTAGTGAGCTCCGTGACACTGTTGTTTGCAAGTATGGGTGCGGCACTACTCCTCTGGGTTTCTGTTGGTGTAGCGAAAAGATCCCAGATTCCTGTGCATGCTGCTAATTGGAAGGGCAAAGCAGACTAAACTACCAACATACGAGATCTAAGGTGAGGACGTTTTCCAACAAACGCGTTTGCTTACACATAAACCGTTTTTATACCTGTCGCGCTCCGCTTTGGTTGGTGTCTCTTGTTGTTCATCCATGAGAACAATTAGGTTGAGCTTCGAGTTGAAGCTTTCAATACATAATCTCCCTTGGGAGTCCCTGTTGCTCAGTTATTGTAGTTTTCCTCCGTCAACAGCCTTAGTGTGAGCGTTGCATGATCTAGCACGGTGACAGTGTAGTGGTTCATGCGTCGAGTTTGCAGGTCTCTCGTAATGGGAGTTGGTGGAAACGACCCAGGTGTAACAGCTCCCATGTAGTAGTCCATGCCCAGGTCATTGTCATCGCAGCCGCTGAGAGTGACAGTGGCGCGGAAGAGGTTCGCAGCCACGTTCGAGTGCATCATTTGCGCCATCCGTCGAGACATTTCCGACGGGATGTTCGAGTCCTGCTCCATGTACTCGACCGCCCAACCAGGTTCGAACTCGTCGTCGCTCTTGTCCACGTCGCTCATGCTGCATTCCGACACGTAGTCGGCGTTGTGTCTGCTGTGGTATTGATGCCTTGTGCTGGGTTCTCTGTGGCTTGAGTCCGTGAGATCAACAGGCGACGTGCACGGCGTCTGCGTCCGTTTATCCGACGGTTCCACCGCGAAGAAGCGCTGGATCCCGAAAAAAAGCTGCTGGTAGAACCGCTTAATCACGTGCTGCTCCTCGTCGTCTGACGAGGGCGACTCGTCTTGGTGGTGCCCAATCTGCTGTCTGTACGATGCCTCGTCGAGCTCTTTGGCCACGAGCGACCTCCAGAACTCGGTAAACTGGTCGTCGGAGAGCGAGATGACCGAGTCGGCCACGCGGTCCAGCGAGTCCATCGCCGCCTCTGGGAGCTGCGTCTGGAGCTGCGTGTACCATTGCAGGATGGACGAGGCACAGTACTTGGCGCAGTTCCGGTCCAACTGATAGAGAACGAACGCCAGCGTGCGCAGCAGCGACTTCTCGACCGCCACGACGACGGACATGGCGCCGGACGCGCTCTCGTCGCTCGAGGGGCGTCGACAAACTTCCGTAGCGCCGGTCATGGCGTCAATGGTTCAAGGCTCAGTGTCTTGCTGCTTTATCAAAACGAAACAGCAGCTTGGTCAGCGTTGCGTACGGCTGAAAGTGAGCACGTTCCGGTCTTTCGACGCCCTTCGGGGACTGGGATATCCTTGTCCCTATGCCGCTAAAACCGTCGGCGGTTCAACATCTGGCCTTCCACTTTTTTAAGCGGGACCCCAAGCACCAAACGACCGCAGACCACAGACCACAGACCATAGACAAGACCACCAAGAACTGTTGCTCTTGGCGGCTACTCAGCGCCCTCGTCGCATGCCATTGTGCTAATGTCATCTCCTGGTGATGAGAACGACCAGCTCTGGTTTTTTTCTGGTTTACCACTAGTCCCATCAACTCTAGCGCTTGCAGTTTTTTCTGCGTGTCCAGCAGCTTGCTGGCAGCAAGTGAGTTTTTACCGTTGGTGGACTCAGCCCATGCATAGCAAAGATCAGTTCTCGCTCCTCGTCTACTGTTCGTCCAGTTCATCTAAACTAAAGTGTAGCCATTTCCTCTGACATGGCTACATCCTCATGCAGAATGACGGTAACGACAGTACCGTAATTTTCTCAATTAACACCTTCGAGCTGTGTGGACGGATCGTCACAAACCTTTCGGACCTCGAGTTATGATGCAGAGTGCCGCTATCCGCTCGCTGTTCCGCAGCGCGACGCAGACTTCTGCACTGGGCAGTCGGTCGCCAATGCTGGCGCAGCGTCTGGCGCGTCCGTCGTCATCGCTCTCGCCGCTGGCCGCGTCCTGTCGCCTCCGCTTCGGCGCCAAAAGCCCATTCGCCAAGAGTCTGCAGGTCCACGCCTTCGCCTCTGTCCCCAGTCACGACGAGCAGCAGCAGCTTCAGAGCAGTGGCAAGAGCAAGAAGGAGCAGATTCAGGAGCTGCTAGAGGAAAACGCGGCGCTTAAGAAGGAGGTGGAGACGCTCAAGACGGAGATTGCCAAGAAGCCCAACAAGTTCCTGGGCACGCTGCAGCAGTATGGACTGCCCTTCCTCGCGTGGTGGACGTCCCTCTACCTGGCTTCAGGCGTGGGCATCTACGTGGCTCTAGACACGGGCATCGTGTCGGGTGCCAGCATCATCGACTTCATCATGCAGATCGGACTGGACAAATTCATCGACCCGGCCCGACTCGACCCGACCTACGGCAACATCGCCATCGCGGTCATCGTCAACGAGTTCATTGAGGTCATTCGCTTCCCGATCACGTTGGCAACGCTGCCTTACGTCAAACGTGTCTTCTCCCGTAAGAAAGTGGAGGAGGCCAAGTAAGACAACACGGATAGAAACGAGGTGTGTTAGACAGCTTTAATTAAAGCTGATGTGCTGTAATCTGAGCATGTGCTACAGCACTGAGGTTACGCTAATTTCCACTGGAAAATGGACCTGTCATTTCCTCCAACGGAAATGAGATACTTGTCGTCGAAGCTGAAGCGCACGTTAGCAACGTGGGAGGAATGACCTTGGCCCATGATGAATTTCGACTACAAGCAACATGTTAGGGCATACGGGATGGCTAGACTTTGAGCGTAGACGTACCCCTTTTGGAATGCACGGGTAGCGGAAGAACTTGACGTTACCGGAGTCGTCTCCAGACGCGAGGATTGTGCGTGATGAAGACGCACAAACAGCGTTCACATCGGTTCCATCAGCACACTCTGGCCAAATACCCTGTACCGGCCATCCCAGAGTGCACGTCCATGTTGCCCATTTCACATCCCGCAACGACGATGCTCGGCTCACTTGACTACTCGAAGCTGTGTCACAAAACAGATATTCATATGCTCCACAGGTTGACTGGATATAGCTGCTGTCGTCTGAGAAGTCAAAGTGCGTGATGAAGCTGTTGTGTTTGCTAAATGGTTTGCGCTTCTTGAATTCAGAAGCCCCAGAGCCCACTGTGTACAGGTAAATCGAGTTGTCATGGGAACCTAGCGCTAGAACATTCCCACTAGGCGAGAATTTTACGTCGCTTATCCATTCCTTCGATGGTTTGTCTTCAAACACGAATTTCTCCGTATCGAAATCACACGAGCGCAAGACTGCGATACCTCCTTCTCTTGATTGTGTCTGTCCCTGCTTGGGAGTTGGCTTTCTCCTTTGTCGTATCCCGTTGTCGCCGCCAAACCCCACTGCTAGCAACTCCGAATCGGGTGAATACGCGCAGGCACGGGCTTTTGCAGGTAGTAAACGTGCTTGAATCAACCGTTTTGCCTCCATATCCCACACACGCAATGTTCGGTCGTCACCAACAGTGACGAACTGTCGTTGAGAAGGATGCACAGCAAGACCCCACAGCTCCATTGCGAAATGACCAGAAAATAGCGGGTGACCACCATTCAGTACACTTCCGCTAGCAACATCTATCTCGATGATATCACTGGAACATGTGCCAACAAGTAATTTTCTGCCTGTTGAATTTAAAAACACGCTGTTAATGACTCTGCCGAAGCTTCCGACATGCATCGCGTTCAGATCAAAGCATTTCAGCGACTGGTACGCTGAGTTCCACATTACAACACGAGCATCCTTTCCACCCGATAGTAGCACTGACGAATTCCCAGCGGGGTTATCAGTTGAACTCGAACTGGCCACGACGCGAATTTCTCCGTCGTGTGCTTTCACTGTTCTTGAAAGATCATTTCCTTTCCAGACGTATAGCTCACCACCTGCTGTCCCTGTCACGAAGTCTCCATCAAAGATACACCCTGATGAAAACGTTTGTAAAGTACCCTTCTTTCCAACGATCCCTTTCTTGGATACAATGGTTTTCCCTTGGATAGACCAGAAGAGCACGTGCTTGACACCACCAGTGATAATAGTATCGGCATTCGTTCCGAACGAAGCAAAGCGATTTACCGCTTTGTCGCCTTTACCGGTAGCCAAGAGTTTCGACAAAGTCCATGATCCATTGCTTGCATCGCTCCAAACAGCAAGTGAGTGATCATCGTCATCCCCCACACTAACCAACCTTGTCGAGTCACTGCTAAACGCAAGTGACAAAATACCACGCATATGAAATTCTTTCATTTCACAACGCAGTTCGCCGGTATGAGCGTCCCAAACTCTCAATGATGGCTTCTTTCCACGCTCTCCGGTTGCAATCAGGTTGCGTTTGGAATCGCAAAGTGCAAAACTAATAATGTCATCATTGTGACCGATGTGATGCCTTTGGAAATGATTCGTTGAGTCGTAGATGATCCCCACTGCTGCCGTGTGATAAACAATTTCGTCTTGAGCGTTGTACATCAAGTTCTGCTGTGATAACTCCGATTGATAACCATACACCCATTCTAACTCAACATTTAGTTCCGGTTCACGAGAGTTAGGCGTAGGAGCGTTCGTGGGAGCAACTATTGCTCCAATCCAAGGTTTAACCGCCATAAATTCGTCTCCGATTTGGTCGTCAAACGATTCCTCCTCTGATTCTGGAGAGGAATCTGCCGGTTCTTCTTGTTCTACGAGCTTGAATTGCTTGTCATGTCCAGTCTCTGCTGGAGTTCGTTCGTTCTCGCCTAAGACTCTCCACTCCATGATGGAACGATCATTTCCCCCAATACTGATGACATAATTATCGTCATAAGACCACCGAACGTTGGTCACATGCGACGAATGTCCCCGGTGGTCTATAGAGCTAGCATTCTTTGCTACACATGGATAGCGATATAGTTTTACGAGGCCAAAATCGTCCGACGTAACCAAAAGGTTATTACGTGAATTACGGGCAACAGCATTCACATCTGTGCCATCCGAGCATGGTGGCCAAATTCCTTGTACAGGCCAACCAAGCACGCACGTCCACGAATGCCACGGGGTATCTTTGGTACTGCTTGCGGTCGTGATGTGCTTACCTGTAGTGGCATTACTAAACAGAAGTTCGTAAGCCCCGCAGTTACTTTGTAAGACTTGGCCGTCCGCCGAAAAATCAAAATGCGTGATATAGCTCTGATGCTTATCAAATACTGCTGCCTTCACAACCTTAGTAGCATTTCGATCGAGTCGGTACAAATAAATTTTGTGATCGTGTGAACCGACAGCGAGAACTGCTCCATTCGGCGAAAACTTCGTTTCACTGATTGCTTGTTTGGATGGCCGATCTTCAAACACCTTCTTCGTCAAGTCTGTGTAACAAAATATAGCGATGCCACCGGTTTTTGCCTGAGCAGCCTTTGATAAACCTGTTATCGCATTGCGTCCACCGAATCCTATCGCAACAATGTCGGCCGCATCTGTTAACGCACATGCTCGAGCAACACATTCAAGTTTTTGAACCCTCAGCTGAATTTTTTTGGCCAGACACCACACGCGAACTGTTTGATCATCGCCCACTGTGCAGTATTCAGATTTCGTCGGGTGACAAGCAAGTCCCCAAACCTCCATTTTGCTGTGTCCACGCGTTATTGCTATTTGTGTTGGTTGAGCCCGACTAGAATCAAATTCGAGTAGATCGCTGCCTCCAGTGCCCACAAGAAAAATTCTTGGAGAAACTTTACTGGAGCAGATGCTTCGAATCTCTGAATTTAAGAGTTTGACCCCTTGAAGTGCGTCCTCCTTCATATCGAACACAGCAACCTTGCTGAATTGAGCATCCCAAACAACTATCTTGGAATCCTTTCCGCCACTAATCATTTCTCTTTCAGTAGCATATAACGCCATGACAGCGTTATCATGAGCTTGAACAGCTTTAGTTACGTCCACTGAGTTCTGAAATACTAGTAGATGACCAGTTGAGGCACCAGCAACTAATACTTGCCCAAACGACACGACACAGTCAAATGCTGATGGTACCTTCCCGTTTTGATATGCCTTCGTCCCGAAAATTGCCTTTTTTGACGTGAGGTTCATCCCTAGCTCAGTCCAGAAACGAATATGCTTATCTCCACATGTTACCCATTCCTTTGTAGCAGCATGATAGCAAATACCACGCACGTTATTACGCTCTCCGCGTGATTGCGACGACAGTATTCCACTTTGCCAAGAGTAAATTGCAATAGAATGGTCATCATCCCCACCAACACTTCCGATCTTTGTACCGTCGCTGGAAAAACAAATAGCATTCACAAAGCGCTGGTGAAAGCCTTCGAGGCAAGGCGCAACAGATTTTCCACTAGTAGAATCCCAAACGTAGATCTTTGGCTTTTTGCCCATTTGTGAAGTCGCGAACGTTGTGCCGTTAGGGTGGGCGCACATTGCAACGATGTCGTCATCGTGACTCCTAAAGAAGGCTTGACGCTGAGAAGCTCTGTCAAATATGATACCTAGCGCTGCGGTATGATAGACGACTTTACCATTTGAATCGTATCGAGCATTGTTCGAAGCAGTTTGGGCTTGGTAGCCATGAACTCGCTCCAGCTCTAGTCTCGTGTTTGGAGACGTGCTATCTACCTTTAGAGATGCAGCTTTCGAAGGAGCTACAACAGCCCCTAGCCATGGTCGCACTGCCATGAACTCATCACCAATATCGTTTGTTGCCGCCTCTTCTAACGGATCGTCAGCTCTTTTATCAAGAAGATTCATGTCGTCACTATCACTCTCAGTATCACTGGTGCGGTGCTTGAAATTATCCTTTCCCGTGGGTTGTTTATTATGCTTCCAGACAAAGACGCATCTGTCGTTTCCCCCGACCGAAACAATAGAACTATCATCACTAGACCATCTGACCTTGGTGACGTGAGAGGCATGACCTCGCAGCTCCAGAGATGAGGCCTTTTCCAACGCACAAGGATAATGAAAAACTTTCACTTTTCCAAAATCATCACCTGTTGCCATTAGTTTCCCATTGTGAGAGCGATCTACGGAGTTTACATCGGTGCCATCACTTTCTGCTTCCCAGATACCTTGCACCGACCAACCCAGAGTACTGGTCATCGTGTGCCATAACTCGTCTCGGAAAGTTGAGGCATTTGTGATGTGTTTTCCAGTTTTTACTTCAGTGAATAGCAAATCGTACCCGCCCGAAGTACTCTGTAGGTTGTTCCCGTCCAGTGAGAAGTCCATATGCGTAATGTAACTGGAGTGCTTGTTGAATACATGCGTTCGAGAAAAACCCTTTAGCACGTTGTACAAGTAGATTTTGGAGTCGTGACTTGCTACCGCTAGTGTTCGACTGTCGGGTGAAAATTTTATATCGCTTACCCATCGTTTCGCGTCAAAACAAGGTTCCTTTGCACAAGTCAAATCATCTGCACTATACACCACGAAGCCACCATTAGGCTGTTGTTTTCTCGCATTGGTTATAGGCTTTGTTTGGGTTCTACCAGAATCTTCAGAACCAAGCCCAACCGCAATTAATTTAGCATCTCCAGAGTAGGCACAAGCACGCCCTGGTATTGGCAATTCTAAGAATGCAACCTCATGTTGTGCAGCTAAATCCCAAATGCGAAGCGTCTGGTCATCTCCAACCGTACAACACTGCTGCCTCGTGGGGTGGACATCTAACCCCCACAGTTCTCCTTGAAAATGCCCTTTAGTGAGTGCTTCAGAATGAACATTGTGTCCCGTTGTAGCGTCCAACTCATAAATTTCTGACGCTAACGTCCCGACGAGAATGGTTTGTCGATCAGGAGAGTAGCAGCAGCTTCGTATCACCTTGCACTGAGGGAGAGATGATTCGAGCGAATCCTGAATCTGGATAGCAGTACCAACTTGTTTCAATTTATCATCCCACTGAATGACCTGACCATCACGGCCTCCCGAAAGCAATAGCCCCGATGAATAAAATAAAGCCGTGATCGCTCCTTCATGCGCCTTAACGACACTTGTCAACTGCCTCGCGACAAATAGATACAGACAACCATCACTTGTTCCAACAACTATGCTCTGGTCTCGTGATTCAAGATATTGGGCCACAGGAAAAGGCTGGAGCGATCCCTTCTTCCCAAGCAAACCTTTTTTCGAAACAAATTCTTTTCCTTCAAGGGACCAGAACTCGACGTACTTTTGGCCACAAGTAACAAACTCGTTAGGTGTGCGAGGGTTCGTAGTGATATGGAATGGGGCTGCTTTGTTGCCTTTTACTGATATCTTCAATACTGCAGACTTCCAATTGTTGCTCGACTCGTAAATGGCAATACTGTGATCATCATCACCGCCGATCGATACCAACATTTCAGAGCTCAGGAAGGCTAGCTGCAAGATACCGCGTTTGTGAAACCCTTGTAAAATGCACTGAACTTCCATTGTGTCCAAATTCCAAACAACAATCTTTGGTTGTTTGCCAATTTCACCACTTGCGGTGAGAGGGAGGCGTGGGTGGAGGCATATGCTTAGCACATCGTCTGTATGGGAAAGTTGATGGCGCTGCTTCATGGATTTTGTGTTTAGAACAATACATGTAGCTGCAGCTGGATATACAATCTCTTCGAAGCGCCCAGTTTTGGCACTGGTCGTAGTTGCTGCGAAGCGTACATTGTTTTTGCAGTCTTGCGCGCTGTATCCGAATACCCAATCCAATTGGACTGAGACCAATGGAGCCCCGTTCGATAGTGGTGGAATCTTGCTCGGAGGCACGACCGCTCCAATCCACGGCTTTACAGCTAAAAACATGTCACCAACATCATCAGTGTCGTCCGACGTATTGATGACTGAAGATTCCGAGGGCTCCAAATGCTTCTCAAGCTTGGCAACCAGCACTGCAGTTTCAGCAATCTCCAGTGTTGATTCATCTGCATGTTTCTCAGGACTAGCAACTGCGACATCGAATAAGTCAAACAATTCTTTTGCCCGCTTGTTCTTCACGCAAAACTCTCGAAATTGCTCGCAAGTGATCGTTTCTTGCTCCGCCGCTTTTTCCTTTGATGTTCCACAGTTAGCAATTTCACGGAATGCCGATTCGGCAAGCACGATAATTTCCTCTTCGTCTACTCCCGCATCTAAGTTCGTCACCTGGCTGGGTGATGTCGGCAGGAGGATTTTCGCTAGTCCTGACAGCGTCGACTTCAACGAGATCGTAAACTCATCCACATCCAACGCTCCGTCCTCTGACATATCCCACGAGTCAAATAACAAATCAATCTTCTCATCCAAAGGAATGGCAGCGATAAATGCAATAGCTGAGAGGAACTCAAGCGCGTCAATCGCTGCTAAATTGTCGCTCGAGCTCTGGTATGGTTGGCCTACTATACCCCGACCTCCAGACTGCGCTTGCTGCCATTTTCTCTGCATCATCGGGTCTGCAAACAATTCAAATGCAGCACCTGCATACTCGGCGACAAGGTAATTTGAGCTCTGTAGACTGGTAGAGCCAGAGGCGACTACGCGGCAGCAAATGGAGCGCAATTGACTCTTCGAGAGCGCGAAGCTCGTCGCCGAGTCGTAGAACGCGCGCCAAAACGCCTCAATCTCGTGCAACCGCAGATTGCCGAAGGGTAGGATGCCGTCAGCCAACATCACCGCCTGACGGTCCTTCACAGCCGCCAGCAACAACGCGTTACCCATGTTGATACACTCGACGGATGATCGCACCCTTTCACGGCTTCAACGTCGGTTTTGCACCAATGAAAATGTACCTTGAAATATGTACGTGTTTTCAACCAATCATATTGCGGAAGAAAGTCACGGGAGAATCCGCTCCATTCAAATACCAAGTTTCCCGTACACGTAGCGAATATGGCCGACATCCAGAACTTCCAGACCTTCGGTGCGTTCTTGTGGGGATAATTGGACGATGCTGTAGATGTACTACAGACAAGCAATGCCCGAGCGATGTTCTGATATGTCTGCCACCTTTTATTTTGGGTTGTAGACGCCTTCGCGGACGCCAAGGACGACTCGAGCATCGGCGGCGGCAAAGTGCACGTGCGTGTGCAGCAGCGTAACGGGCGCAAGTGTTTGACGACCGTGCAGGGTCTGGCCGACGACTTGGACGTGAAGCGCATTCTCAAGGCTTTCAAGAAGAACTTCAGCTGCAATGGCGCTATTGTCAAGGACGACGAGTTGGGCGAGATTATCCAGCTGTCGGGAGACCAGCGAACCAACATCCGCGAGTTCCTGCTCGACCAGGAAATCTGCACGGACGCGCAGGTGGTGCTCCACGGTTTCTAAGCTGCTGATACTGTGACGTTTAGCTGCCGTGGCTGCGGGTATCGAGTTAGAAAAGAAGAGGGAGATGAGGTGGCACACCTCTCTACCTGTCTCTCGGCGGCTGTTGAAAGAATATATTTGATGCTTCACTTGTTGCGAGCACTGCGTAGTGCTATTGCCATCTTCAGTGCCGTCGATTGTTCATCGAGCCTGAATAACGAGCTGTGCTTCCACCATCGACCAGGACAGGAACGATGAAACTTCCACACCAGAATCGCACACTCTAACTAGCAGCATCTGCATCTAGGTGCGGTCGCTGATCTTGAACTCCGGGAAGTCGAGGTCTGGCTGCCAGATACCCTGGATGGTTTGACGCTTGGTGATGACCGGCTTTTTGATGTGCGTCATTTTGCGGCCGCTAGAGTTACGAAGGCGCTCCAGCTGCAAAAGAAGATCAGCAGGAATTGGATAATAAATTAGTACGAACAAGAATTGCTACATGTAGTAGCAATGCAACGATTGTCAGTCATCCAAACGCACCTGCTTCATGATGAAGGGAACGTCCTGGTTCTTAATGTCCGACACTTTGCGCTCATTTGTCACTGCAAAAACACATAGTAAATCGTATTAAACCTCTTGATTCTACCTTGAATACGCCATCTACTGCAGTCGAACAGTACGCACCATAATCTCCAATCAGGACGGGGTGGCGTGCACCCTTGAGCTCCGTTTCAAACTGCACCTGCGGGTTTTCCTCCACGAACTTGATGAAGCGCTCGTCGCCCAGAAGCTGCCGCACGTAGCGACTGCTGCCGCCGTGCTGGCAGTAACGAATCGTCACTTGCTTAAGCTGCCACACTCCCCTGGTTGCCATGGCTGAATACGTGCGGTCACAGTGGCGCTTTGAATCGTTTGGTGTTGGGGAGCTATGTGCGCCACATCATCAACGTGCTAAAGTACGTAGCGCTGACCATCACTCCGACTTCAACGTACTTAAGTGGAGTGATTCATAAAGTAGCTTGTCGCAAAGTGCGCACTCGCATCGTCTCCACCTTAGCCGGAGCTATAGTGCATCTTTTAGTGCCATGCCTTGGGTTAAGACATCTTACACAGGGCCGTCTCAGATTTTGCTGGAAGTGGTGAATGTTGATTACCGTGCCATCCAGTACAATTCGCGTCACCCCACGCAAACTAAGTGGGCATGTAGCTTGAGCAAATCGAATTGTGTGGTATCTATTGTCATAAATTTCAGTTTGGCTCGCTCTGGCATATTCAACATCGAGGACCTTGGCTTCTGAAAACTGTGTAAATGCACGTGCTAGTGCAACCAGTCCCAGGCTGCCGCCTCCATAAATTCGGATTGCATACTGTAGTTCCAGTTGTGCTGCGTTGTAATGGCCGGTTCCTTCATCTACCCCCCGTCTAGTAGTATCCTGGAGAACAATGACCGCTTTTTGAAAGCGGAGAGCCTTTAAAAGCCATCGTGCCGCAGCCCGTTTTGAGTAGAAGGTAAATCTGAGCGTGTGTAATCCGTCATAACTGAGCCTTTTAACATCGTTTTGCAAAGCGCGCATCATATCATGCCCAGTCCGGTTGTCAGTGTTCGCTACAAACAGCTCTCGAAAAATGACAGCATGTGGGGCATTGCTTGCTAGCCTCACCGAAGCAGACAGTACCGCCGTGAGAGTATAATTGAAATTAGCTTCGTGCATGTCTTCAATCATGGCCCTGTGCTCGCTGATGAGAACTTCCTTGATGAAGTTCGGAGGATGCGGAAGCTCTAGCTCTCCGTTCAGATATGCCACGAAGATCAAGTTCTCCCTGTCCGTCCAAGCTCGGATACTCTCGTCACAGCTCGCCTTAGCCGGTGCTAGTGCTTCGGTTCGCATGGTCTTCAAGTCATCGTGTAAGTCATTTGGTTCCGCCGCCTCCCAATTTGTCATTAATGTTTGCATGAGCTGCTTGACATGGATAGGATTCCAAATGCCTTGCAGCATATTGGATCCCCGTGCCACATCTTCAGTAATGACTGCTGAAAGTGGTCGACGAGCTCTGACTTTATCGCCCCAGGTCTCGTGAAGAAAGCTTGATTTCGAGTCTTGACGCTCGCTCGTATTGGAGGTGTTTCTGTTTTCCTCAACCGGTTCTGATGTGGCGGCCTCTTTATCGAAAGGTTGTGCCTCTCCAGGGGGAACAGCCGCTGGTCCTTCGCCTGCTGCTCCACCCGCTGTCGAATGTCCAGGTCTCGTTGTCGCCAAGGGTGATCCACCCGTGTTACCAGGTGGGCCCTTGTCTGGTGGGTCATGTCCCGGAGAAGCCGCCATGGGCTATGCCGGGTTTTCACGTCCGAGGAGTAGTTGTGACCGCCTGCGCGCTGCCGTCTGTGCCGCTCACTCCTGAGCGACTGCTCCCCTACGGGGTATTTTTACGAGTGCAAAGTGCGCACTCTCATGGCGTCCCATCCCAGCGCAGAGGAAGCCGAGAAGAGCGACGTAGACAGTTTGTTGAGGCTCGTACGTGCGCACCAGCACCAGCATGAAGACCGTGCGTACGACTCGAACTCTCCTGCCGCCATCCGCCGCTGCAAGACCATGCTGACCAAGTTGCGGAAGCTGCTACCGAAGCTCATGCGTCCAGTAGCGTCACTGCCGACAGAGAGAGCAATTCCTGTCCTCCAGGACCTTTGTCAGCTGCTGACATTGCTGCTAGGAGGAAGTTCGTGTCCACACTCGATGACGCTCTTTATGGAGAGCAACATAGACGTGGCACGAGGCGACAACCCGGAAGCTTCGGGCTTCCCATCGTACCCGACAATGGCCACGATGTTGTTCTACATGATGTCGTTCTACACGAACGAGAGACTACAACAGGCACAGAGAGATGTGCGAAATGTGACGCTGCAGATGGTTTTGTTCCTGCAGAGGAACGATGTGTATGGATTTATTCACTTTTTCCGAGATACAATGCAGCTATTGGAGGATTGTTTCTTGTTAGAGGAATCTCTGAAAACCAGAGACTCTACAGGTGTCTTACCTGGAGGTGCGAGTATCGCGTGTTATTTGGATACTGCGATTCACGTGTACCAAGATGCTGATGGGCTCCTGGGGGCGAAAAGCAACGTTACGTTATGTGGGTGCATGCCGATTACAGATATGAACAAAGTTTACGAACGCAGAAAGCAATTGAAGCAGATGCTACCTTGTATTCATGTCAACTCGTACGGAATGGTGGTAGCCTTACGACGCTCTGTGGTTGTGCTAGCAAATTGCATCATTCGTGAGCATAACGCGTTGTTGGCAAAAGACCGATCTTTTGACAGATTATGCCAACTTGTGGAATTATTTATCGTTAGCAATGTACAACGGATGAAGAGCACGGATGAGACATACCTGAACGGATCTGTGCCTGGCCAAGATGCAGATGAAACCACTCGAAGTACCCTCCGACTATTACATACGATGCTGCAGACCAGCATATCCACGGAAAGGATGTTTGTTCGTTTGGTTTTAATTTATTTGAAGACCAGCCATCTTTCCGGGCCTAATCAACGGATAGTGAAAGCATGTGCTGCCATTCTAAAACTGATCAGTGAAGCTTATCCCCGACTTTCAAAGTTCGCCATCGATACGTTATGGCCATCGTTCGAGTTGTGGGTATCTCGAAATATGGATCTAGTAGGTGGACATGGTATTGAAAACAAAAACACTATGGAAATGATTTTGATGGCTGTGCTTTCGATTTTGGGCGTGTACACTCGACAGTCCAATGCCCCATCTCCCGTATCACTGTTTGTGGATTTATTAGAATGCTTCGATGTAAGAGTATCAACTTCAGCTGTTGTCTCTAGAGTCATTGAGGGTATTCATCGAGTTTTAGCGACAAGAGAAATACTGACGAAAGTAGTGCGATTTATATCGAAGGAACTAGTGAGCACGGGGTCAAACATGACAAGCTCGAATCAGTACACTAAGACCACAAAGAAAAGAAAGCGAGATGAGATGTTTGTCGACAGACAAAGCCCGTCTTCAGGATTCCATCGCGAGAACAATGTGCAGTCACACGAAAAGTTAGGCCGTTGGATATTCAACCTTCTTTCGATAGGGAATGGCAGTGATCGGAAAAGCATAGCAGCAATATCCACTGGTTTACGGTTAATGTTGCCTCTTCGTCGTTACATGGTAGCCTTTGCTCGGCTAGAAAGCTTCGCCATATTCCGAGCGCTTCTGCAGCGTGTCGATTTGATTGTGAACACTCATGCGCCTTCGTTTACCTCTCTTACCAGTGAATACTTGGATTTATGGATTATCTTACTACGATATTTTGACGACCATGAGCTCGAAAAATATAGTGACCTATTGACCAAAGTTACTGAGAGTGTAGCGACTCAGCAAATCTTCGAGCGCACCGTCGAGCAGGACACGAAATTCGTGACGCCAGACTGTTGGGAGTATCTAGAATTCTTGGAGCTGTATCAACACCATCCCAAATGTCACGACTTGCCTCAATCAGAGACGCTTGACGAAGTGTCATACGATTACCTTTGTAGCGCTAATGCCGTGCTTGAAAGTCTTTTTCAGAAACCAGTGGCCCTCCGGGGTCCATTCATTGTATTCTTTGTCTGGTCACGCCCAATGACGCTCAACATTGCCGACGAGGATTCTTGGCGAAATGCTTTACCATGGAAAGTCGCATACCAAGCTATATTGCAAGAAGCATCACTTGATGCAGCAGTGTGCTCATATCTGGCTATGATCCCTCTTCTTGCTTTCTTTGTCGTGGCTGGGGCGCTTACGTCTCCGAAAAAGGTGACTACATGTATCATGGAGGCATTTTGTGGCAAGATTCAGCGCACGGCTTCAGATGCAGTTTCTCTGGCTATAACACAAGCGTCCGGGGCAGTGCTTTGTGCAGCGGTTTATGGCCAAGCATTCGCTGATGGAGGAAATACTTCCAGTGGCAGAAAAGAAGGCCCTGTTCGTTGTCGCGTCAATACTTGCCAATGCCGGAAGATCGCAATCAATTACAAAGTGATGCCGATTCCACTAGCTCTATTCGAGCCAATTATTTGTGGCGAGAGAAACAGTGTTCCCGAGATCATGCAGATCGTAAAAGTTAACACAATTTCGAGTGTGTTCGAACATTGTGAAATCGATTATGAAAACGACCAGACTGCTATACGGTTCGTGGAACACCTTCTAACGTGTTTTGATCACAGTTCGGAGATCGTTCGTCAGGCAGTGCAAGAATCGATGGTCCACCAGCCACGCCTTCTTGATGCGATGATTGACCCAGCGAAGGGTGGGCTTGTCGGACTGATGGAGCGGTTGGAGACCCGTATGACAGCCGCAGAAGAAAGTTCTGATGATAGTGTTATAACAGCGATGCTGATGACAGCAGGATCGATTGGTTGTGAGTGTGATCCAGATCAAGGTGATCGCGGAGACAATTGTATGTGGATTCTTTTACGATTAGTGTCTCTGTGGAACCGATTTATGGGTGCGAATCGCTCGCGTTGCGCTGCGATTGCCTATGACCAGATTTGTCGTATTACCACTCACCACAGAGTATCATGGAGACGATTATGTGCTGAGTTTCCTGATCTTCTCTCCTTTCCTCTCGTCGACGAACTGTTGGAAACTAAAAGTCTCAAGCTGTTTCTTCGTACGTTCATGGGCGGAACGATCGATACGAAAGTTTTCTTGCGAGCGTGTGCGCCGTACGCTCTTCCAAAATATGTCGTCCGACAAAATGAGCGAATGTTGCACGCATTTGTCGACGAATTCAATGGGACTGGCGAAGATATTGCTACCGTCGAAAATGGTGTTGATGAAGAAGTTTCGATGAACATTACTAGGCTCCTTTACAGTCACATTGAATATGTGTTAAAAGATCTCATTATCCACCAAGTGCAAGCAGTATCGAACGAGAACCGGATGGCAGAGTGGGAATTTTTGTTTAAATTGTTACCAGAAAATTCAACCGTCCGTGATGTGATCAATCACTCACCACTACGATTAATGAATTTGTTGGTGTGGGAACTTGGTGGTTCTCAGGCACGCGTGGCTAAGCGAGCGATTCGAGAGGTGGCAACTTGGTTAAATGAAAACTCGCGCGGGGAAGAAATGATTGGTCAAGTAGCAAGCCTGCAGCCTGGGGAGGGATGTATGCCCCGCAAGTACCTTCTGGCCCTTATGACGGATCTAGGCAATCGAATCAGTGGCAATAATTCATTTGCTATTAAGATTCGAGCGATCAAAAGCATCGACCGTCTACTAGAACTATTCAGTGGCTCCTCGCTGAACGCAGAGAGCACGCAAAACAATGGAGCCGTCGACCCTTTTGTTCCTAAAGTAATGGCAACGCTTAAAGTCGGTCTAACGGAACGCGAATTGCAAGTGCATGCAATAGAAGCGTGGGGAAACTTCTTGCGAATGCTATCAACAAAAGCTTTGGAGACTAACTTGAGCTCTATTGTTGTCAGTTTCTTGCCATGTCTCGGTCACGACGCCTCCTCAATTTTGGTTGAAGATGGTTCTTCTTGCGATAGCCGATGCTGGAATGTCGAATCCCTCGTGCATTTTCGACACGATGGTACTGGTCAAATCAACTTGCCAGGTAATCGAGACGAAGTTCAGATGAAATGCTTGTCAGCGACTATTGATATATTACGGTACTTGTTCATCGAGAAGGGAGCGGAATTGAACTCGTCGTTTCCAAAGATTCCGTTGCTACCGTCGCTTCAAGAGCTTGATGAAATCTACGTTGTATTGTATGAGGAAGGTGGAGATCCAAGATGTCAGCCTTTGCGAGAATATTTGATGAATCTGGCAGCTTATGTGAATCATCTTGATGTTGCAGTTCGTGAAATGGCCCTCGCGCAGCTATTGCGTTGTTTGGTTGTGCGTGGTCCTGAGCTAGACGCGCTAATGCAGAACGAAGGAGATATATTTATCGACACAGCAGTTGCTAACGTAGTGCAATCTATCTTGCAGCTCTCTCGTACGGAGAGTGATGAAAGCATCAAACTCCTTTGTGCTCGATGTTTAGGGGCTTTGGGTGCAATTGATGGTGCCCGGGTGCCGTTGAATATGTTTTACACATCCGGTGGTCCCCCAGGAAGCACCACAGTTGCCAAAGAAAAACTTTACCAAAAGATCGAGTATTCGACTAAGGACTTAGCGTGCGCACTTATTGAGATATGGCTGGTAAAAGAGTTACGCGCAGCACCCGAGAACACGGATTCTGTAGCGTTTGCTATACAGGAATTGCTGAAGTTTCTGGCAGAGCTGACAGCAGACCCGCAGCATAGTGGGCAAAATTTGGCATCAACCACAACTTTTGGTTCTTCGTACAAAACAAGACAAGATCCCAGCACTCCCATGCCCGAATGGATGAAAAGACGATTTGAGCGGAAAGACGTCCTTCAATTCGTTGAACCGTACTGGTCAACCGACTATACTGTGTCAGGTAGGCGATCTTCACGCCGCAATGGGAACAGTGAATATGACCCCCGATCGTCAGCAAGCGCTGATCGAAACTTGCACCCTGCGCAAGACGACATTACTTTTTATGAAAAGTACGGGACGTCGTATGAAGAATGGATATTGATGTGGTGCAGACGATTAATTAACCTTTCCCAGCCGCCTGAGAGGAAGATATTCTTGGCATGCAGAACTGCTCTTCCGACATGCCCTCAAATATCTCGGTTTTTGTTGCCGTATCTGATACAAAATGTGCTACGATCCGGCAGATCTGAAGTTGCTGAAGAGCTTAAGAAAGAAGTCATGGCAGTTCTAATTGATCAGGACTGTGGAATTTTGATGGATGATTTTCTAATGGCTCCGCCGGAATCAGAACACACAAATGACTATATCAACACTATCGATACTACCTCCGAAAATGTCGTAGGTGAATATTTCCGACGTCATGATCAATGCTGTCAGACTATTTTCTCAACAATCGACGAATTGAACGAGTGGATTTGGACTAGCGAAAAAAAACGTCTTGCGCTTAGTGCAAGTGCTGCAAGTCGTCAGACGACTGCCTCTGGTCGTAGTGACGTGGCCTCGGAAATCGATGATGATCATGAGAAGGAGTATCTTGAAGAATTTCTAAAAGGGATTCCCAGTCGATCGCTTTCGAATGCTGCGTACCAAATTAAAGCATATGCACGAGCAATTCAGTATTTTGAAGCATTTCTACGGCAAGAAGAGTTCAATGCAACGGAAACAAGAAGTACTAACGTAGAGATAGCTGGGCCTGTTCACCTCTCGTTAGTCTCCAACAATGCAACCTATCTACAACAGCTATACAAGAGCGTGGATGAACCGGATTCGCTGATCGGGTTAGCGTCATTGCGCCGTTTATACGATGCATATCAGCACAATGAAGTCGGAGTTGGCTTGCAAGGCGAAGTTAAAGAGGAAGGCCTCAACCTCACGGATTTAATGCATCAAATTGTCGATCACAAGCAACTTGCTCAATGGGAAGACGCACTTGCTTGTTATGAGCAAGCAATTCAAGTGATTCAATCTGCTTTGTCGTCCAAATCGTTACCGCTATATAGTCAAATTGCGATGATGCAGCCCACCGGACAAACTTTGGATGCGGACGCACACAAAGATCCAGATATGATAAAACCCGAATTATATTCCGGAATGATCGGTTGCCTCATTCAGCTCGGGCGTCTTGAAAGTGCATTGCAACATATCAACGGCATTGTGACGTTAGAGCCACAATTTATGGCTGCGATGTATCCCTATGCGCTCGAGTGCTCTTGGCGGCTTTCTCGATGGGACCTACTAACAGATTTGCTAAGCGCGGAAAAACAATGTCCATTGCTCCAGTCGTCAGGAAGTTCTACTGATGATACAGGGAACACTCGGCTAAAGGGTTTCGATGTTTCCCAGTTAATGCTTGTTCGCGTTTTGCATAGCTTGCATGGAGGTCGTCAGGAAGACTTCCAGCGATATCTAAAAGCAGCACGGCTGGAAGTAATGGGGCCCCTCGCAGCGGCTTCTGCAGAGTCATATCAACGCGCATACCCCCTACTTCATGATCTTCACTTTCTACACGAGGCAGAACAGGGATTCATATTTTTGCAGAAAGCGAGGGAGTGTGATTGTCTCGATCGGCGTAGTGCTCTTTGGAGAAAGCAGACTCCTTGGAAAGTGCGGTATGATGCGATGGCAACGCAACTGAAGTATCGTGACCCGATACTTGCACTACGGCGAGTAATTTTACATGAAGCAGGCCTTCGAAACGAAGTATCGGAGAATTGGCTAGTTTATTCGAAGCTAGCCAGAAAGGAAGGGTACATTCGCACTGCCACTAGCGCTGTGATGCATGCTGAAGTAATGGACAACCAGTACGCGTTGATAGAAAAGGCCAAGCTGCTCGTGTGCCAGGATCGAATGTATGAAGCTTTGCAAGTCCTTGAACCGGTTGATATCGACGCATCTACGTTGGACTACGATGTCGAAGATCCTCACTTCTGCGCCAAGAACCTGCTATTGGCTACCAACTGGATGCAGGAATCGGGTCAACGCCAAGGTAAAAAGGTGATTGAGCGATATCAAGCAGTCATCCATTTTGATCCGACGTGGGAGAAAGGATATTTTTTCTTGGCTAAGTATTACGAGTATCTGCTGAGCATAAGCCACCCTGATGCACTAAGCGGGTCCATGAGCAGTGATGATGCAGCTGCACTTCTGGTTGATTCAGTGTTTCATGGTTATTTGATTAACTTGATGAAGAATTATGTGCTAGCTCTAACGCATGGAACAAAGTCTGTGTTTCAGTCACTTCCACGGTTGCTGACGTTATGGTTCGAGTTTGGTGAAGTCCTATACGGCAGCACAAGTGGACGAACAAGCAACAAGACTAACAAGACCCTACGGCAGATTGAGATTGGTCAGAGTCAGTCCACGAATGAGCAGAGCGTTCTCAAAGATATCACTAAAATTGTGAAAGAAGCTACTGAGACGTTGTCAGCATACGAATGGCTCGTATGCTTCCCGCAAGTCACATCACGAATTTGCCATCCCAACCCCGTTGTAGTTGAAGGCGTCAAGAATATTATGGTTCGAGTGCTCACAGCTTACCCAACACAGGCGATGTGGTCGCTGCTGGGTCTCTCGCGATCGTTGAATCCTCAGCGGCGAAATCGTGCTCGCGATATTATCGCCAATGTACAGCAACAGTTTTTGTCACAAGGGCTGAAGGATATCTCAGATAGTTTCTCTGAAGGGATGAAAATGGCTGAAGAGCTTATCAGCCTTGCTGCTCATGACCCTGGTAATAGTCAACGCAAGATCCATATTCGTTTGAGCAGAATTCGAACTAGAATACTTGTTCCAGTCCAGGCTGCGCTGACAACGATCCTGCCGACGTCTGGGCTTGCCCCTCGCGATGAGCATCATGTAGCCTTTTCGTCAAATGCGCAGGTTTATATTAAGGCTTTCAGTGACAAAGCGGATGTAATGATGACCAAGGAAAAACCCAAGCGCATCGAAATCTTGGGTACCGATGGGCAGTTATACCCATTCCTCTGTAAGCGTGAAAAGACTGGCGATCTTCGCAAGGACGCGCGTATGATGGAATTTAACTCGATGATCAACAAGCTGCTACAGAAGGACCGAGAAGGCCGGAAGCGAAAGCTCCGGCTACGCACTTACGCAGTGGTTTGTCTGAATGAAGAGAGCGGTCTGATGGAGTGGGTGCGACATACTAAAGCCATGCGGCAGCTCATCGGCCAAATCCACAAGACAGAGCGTGGTTACATACAGCCTATTCGGCTGACACATGACATTAAGGAGAAATATCTGAACATGCAGAAGAAATACGCTAACGATCCTTCCGCAATGGCACGATACTATCGCCGAAAGGTGCTGTCAATGCCAGTTTTTACACCAAGGTTTCACCAGTGGTTTTACAACAATTTTGCAGACCCGACGGCGTGGTTCGAGGCTCGGCTTATGTTCTCGCGATCAGCAGCCGTGTGGTCTATGGTAGGGCACATCGTTGGCCTCGGTGATCGTCACGGAGAGAACATTCTTATCGACTGCATGAACGGGGAGTGCGTACACGTGGATTTCGACTGCCTATTCGATAAGGGGCTTAAGCTTGCAAAGCCGGAGATTGTACCGTTCCGTTTGACTCCTAACATCATTGATGCCTTCGGCATAACAGGATACGAAGGCGTTTTTCGCCGCGTAAGTGAGGTGACGATGCAATTGCTTCGAGAAAATAAAGCGACTCTACGGAGCGTGTTAGAGTCCTTCATCCACGACCCCTTGGTCGAGTGGGGTCGTCGTGGTAAGGCTACTCAAAGCAGCGGTAGCTCGAGTAAAAGCATTGCCGAGGTTTCTACAGAACGTAGCAAACAGGAGACGCGGCTTGTCCTCAAGACTATCGACGATCGATTACGCGGGATCTACAACTTGGGTGATGCCATTCGCCCACTAGTGTCGTCTTCTCATCGCAGCATCCTACCCGAGAACGAAACACTACCACTTTCGGTTCAAGGGCAAGTTGACAAGCTTATCCATGAGGCCACGTCAAATGAGAACCTTGCTCAAATGTACATCGGGTGGATGCCATTCTTGTAGCCTTGGGAGTTACCTCGTTTTGCGGGCACTCGTCGGCCTGTAGCGCCAGAAGTAAAGCCGCTGGTGGACAGGACTCCGCGACGAAGGCTTCGCCGGTAGTGCATGAGAGCGCTCTACAAGAGCAACCCCATGTTTTTGTGAAAACTGTTGCGAGCTGCGTTCACGTCTCGGTCGAACACAGCTAGACAGCTGCTGCACCGAAAGATCTCGCTCCCGCCGAGGTTGTTTTTATGGCCCCGCAACCCGAACAGGTCTTCGACGTGTACTCCACCTCGCACTCGACCGGCCGCCCGCCCGCGCGCTCCATCTTGTACTTCAGGAGCATCTTGAAGCGTAGTGGGCCTGCGCCAGCATAGCCCTCGCGGTCGGGTGACGAATCTGCCTTTTGTGGACGGCGGCGGTCTCCGGGGTAGTGTCTCCTGCTGCCTCCAGGAAATACCGTCGCACCATCTCCGACAGCGTTGTAAATGTGTTTTTTTGTTTTTGGAACAATGGAATATTGGGGCAACACGCCCGCCCGCGCGCTCCATCTTGTACTTCAGGAGCATCTTGAAGCGTAGTGGGCCTGCGCCAGCATAGCCCTCGCGGTCGGGTGACGAATCTGCCTTTTGTGGACGGCGGCGGTCTCCGGGGTAG
>NBNE01000335.1:0-25672 GCA_002215365.1 Phytophthora megakarya
CTCCCGAACCAACAACCGCTCCACCTGTGTATCAAACCCCGGCTCCGACGACCGCCCCACCGACAGAGGAGACCCCCTTCACGACCGGCCCTCCAGTTTACACGCCTACACCTACTACTCCTGAACAAACAGAGACGGTGACATTCTCACCGCCCCTCGAGATCCCGACGGAGACCCCTGTGGTAGTCACGGAGACCCCAACAACCAGTCCACCGATCACGCTGCCCCCGTTTACGGATGTACCGACTTATCCTGTTGTGACAGACACACCGGGCACCGAAGAGACCCCTGTATACCCGACCGCGACCCCGTGCCCTGAGACTCCGGGCTCCCAAAACTCCGAGGAGGCTAGTGCTAGTGGTTCAATGGAGACTCCTTGTCCTCCAGGCTCCCAAAACTCTGAGGAGGCCAGTGCCAGTGGCTCAGCTGAGACTCCTTGTCCTCCAGGCTCCCAAAACTCCGAGGAAGCTAGTGCCAGTGGATCAACTGGAACTCAGTATCCTCCCTCCCAAAACTCCGAGGAAGCTAGTGCCAGTGGTTCAACTGAGACCCCTTGTCCGGAAACCCCTGGGTCCCAAAACTCCGAGGAGGCCAGTGCTAGTAACAGCGGTAGTGGACATTACACGACACCACCGTACTACACACCAGCCCCGGGTTCCCAAAACTCTGAGGAAGCTAGTGCCAGTACCAGTGCTAGTGGTTCGATGGAGACCCCGTGTACCAAACCACCGGGCTCCCAAAATTCCGAGGAGGCAAGTGCTAGTGTCAGTGGCAGTGGTTCAACGGAAGCGCCATACTACACGACACCACCATCCCAAAACTCTGAAGAAGCTAGTGCTAGCACAAGTGGCAGTGGTCCAACGAAAGCACCGTACTACACGACACCACCGTCCCAAAACTCTGAAGAAGCTAGTGCTAGCACGAGTGGCAGTGGTCCAACAGAAGCGCCATACTACACGACCCCACCGTCCCAAAACTCGGAGGAAGCTAGTGCAAGTACCAGCGGTAGTGGTCCAACGGAAGCACCGTACTACACGACACCACCGCAGGAGGATACAAGCGCTAGTGGCACAACGGATACCGAGGCCCCAATTTACGACACGGTTGAGCCTGTAGTGATTATTGACGAAGTACCAGGAGATACCGAGGAAACACCTGCAGATACTACCATGACGCCATACTACACCCAGACCGTTGCTCCCGTGACTGATGCTCCTGACACCGAGGAAACACCTGCCGATACTACCAAGACGCCATACTACACCCAGACTGTTGCTCCCGTGACTGATGCTCCTGACACCGAGGAAACCCCTGCTGATACTACCAAGACACCTTACTACTATACGACTGAACCTCCCGTCGTGATTATTGACACCATAGTACCGGGAGACACCGAGGAAACACCTGCCGATACTACCAAGACACCGTACTACACCCAGACCGTAGCTCCCGTGACTGATGCTCCCGACACCGAGGAAACCCCTGCCGAGACCGATGCACCAGTGGAGACGGATGCACCAGTGGAGACCGATGCACCAACGGAGAACGGCGATGACAATGAGCAGGATGAGAACGATCCGGGAGTCGTGATTACGACAAACGATCGCCGCAGCCTGCGCCGCTACTAAAGGCCAAGTTAGTATCGTGGATAACGTTTGCTTTTAGCTGGGAGTCGTGAGCCGAAGGCAACCTGGTCTCCCTAGTGTTTCGTGTTTCATTTCATCCACAGCAGCCATTTTGCTTAATGCTGTGCGGATAATTCACAACCTTTCCATTCACCTTGCCGTTATAAGTTACTCTCATTCATTTAAATCTTGGGATTCTTGTTGAGTGCACGTTCACAGTCTTGTTTCCTGATGATTGTCTGCGTACGGCACTGTGGGATGGTTGTCTACATCTGCGAGCACAGTCACCGACACCAAACTACCAGAAGATCTTGACTGGATGTCGGTCACTAGAGTAGACGAACCCGCAGCACTCGAGTACGAAGCATCGTTGATGTAAAATTGCGCACCCCGAATTGCAAGTTGCTCGATCATGCGAAACTCACGCACATAGTGTCTCGTGACGGTCACTACTCGCCAATGGAAAACCCCAGTAGCAAAAACCAGCAACACTATGAAAACTGCCTTGGTCTGAGCTCCCGCACAATTTTCGTTGCACGTCGACGAGATTTCCGCAGGCAACACAATGAACACCATCCACACGAGCAGCGCCAATTGCGCGTAATTCAACGCCAGGAAGGCCAGCACGTACGTAATATAGTTTTGATCGTGTGGTCGTTGACACGCAAGTAGACCCGCAGTACCTGTGAGGATCCCCACAGCCGGCACAGGGTACGCTGGCCAAGTAAACCAGACGCAACAAGTAAATGCGTACAAGAGGATCATCCATCCACAGAGCCACCGCACACGTTCAACAGTGGACATTCCCACATCCGTGTACATTGCAGCAAGTTGTCGACAGACCCCACCGCTGAACGGTTCGCTTTCGTCAGACAAGAGTCGCGTCCTCCTGGTATCATCATTCATCACTGCACTTCGTCGTGCCTGACGATCTGGTACGAATTGTCTCGACTCGGCTCGAGGTATTACTGTGATGCGAGGAAGCCTATTGTCTCGGGTGGCGATCGGTTGTACGGATGCGACGCCGATCGGGTCGGTCACGGAATCACCGAACAGGGAATAGCCGTCCAGGTCGCAACTATCTTGATCCGCTGTAGCAGGGGGCTGGGAGGTGCTCGAATTATTGTTGTCAGGCATGATATCACGTGGGGATCAATGTGTCGGGAAGGCAAGTGTCGAGGTGTCGACAATGCAAGTGCAGATAACTTTCGGAGACTTTGCATCGCAATTTACAACGGCTGTATCCGTGTGGATACACTTGAATCGTTTTCTCCCAATCAAAAACTCAAAAGTAGCGCGCAAAACGGACAGGAGCCCGAGATCACTTGGATAGAGTTGCTTTGAACTGTGCACGGCGACATGCTTCAGCTCACCTCGACAGTCGAACTCGAGTTGAAGAGAGAACTGGCACTTTTCAACCACAACTGCATAATTAGTTTTCAACACCGCCCGTGATAGTTTCTGTCATATTTGTTCATAAGACTTTGAGGGTGATGTAGGTTTACACGTATTTACAATGAGCACTAAAGAAAGCACTAAGTTACAGTCCTTATCGGCGAAAATATCTGTGATACATGTACTATTCGAATGTGTTCTATAGGCGTGACATGGTCGTCTCGATCGATATCATTTCGGAAATCTCCAAGCGTAGACATCAGTATTTCAACTACCGATTCTCATGCAGATCATCAGTCCGACCACCTTTGCACTTGTGTGCCTCCTAGTCCCAGCAATAGCAAAAAACACTTCACCCCGCCGGAACATGGTTCAGGCAACGGAACGGAGCTCATCAAGACGGCTGCGAATTTTGATCCAGCAGGCGTTAAGATGACTGTGTGCCCGTCTGGAGATTGCGCTAATGGCAAGTTCATGAGCCTCGCTGTGAGTAGTATCACTGAACTAGACGCTTCAGGAGCAGAAGTCGTATCTGTCGGCAAGATAAAACCGAAAGAGAGCGACTGGACTGCGATCACGACGGCCATCGTCGGCGATGTCAACATTTCTTCAACAACGTTTGTGTCAGCTCTCACTGTCGGCACCGACAAAACTCCAGTAAGTTTCAATCTCACCGCAAGTATCTACCAAGGAAATGGGACGGTTTTGTATGGAAATCAAAGCTTGAGTATCCCTGCAGGGGCTCTAAAGTTCACAGTGGACATCAGCGGCTGGAAATTTACAAACTCATCGAACACACTCACCCTTGCTGTCGCGTTGGACGCAAAGGGACCCAAAGGCAAAGCACTTGACAAGCCCAAGAAGAAGTCCAACGGTAGCCACGGTAATACAACCATTGAGCGAGTGGACATGGGCGACTCGATGTTCATGGACGCTCCTACCTACGCAATTCTCGATGGCGCCCGACCAACCTCATCAATTCATCTGTGGTCGTGTCTGGAGGTGACACGTCCTTCCAGTGGGTCTTCCCATCTTTTTCCAAGACGCTCCACTACGACCCCGTGCTCGGTGAGGATAACTCTACGACTTCCTCCACTAGCAGCAGCGGAAGCAGTGCGAGTAGTGCAAGCTCGTCTGGATCGTCGTCATCGGGGAAGAAGGCATCGTCCACCTCATCAGCCTTAAAGCGGTCCTTTTCGAGCCTTGCAGGTGCTTTCGTGGTCGTTCTTGCGTACAATTTTTCCTATTAAGGACGTGTGCTCGATGAAACAACAAGTTCAGGACAATTATGAATTCTTTATTAACAAACAAATAATAGTAAGCATAATACCTCGTTCCCGAAAATTACGGCTTCGGTTTCCGAAATAATCGTGGTTCCTGGAATTTGCGAGCGAAAACCCCAAAAACTTCAACAGCTTATCCCGATATACACATGCCTTGTACTGAAAACAACAAGTTCAGGACAATTATGAATTCTTTATTAACAAAACAAATAATAGTAAGCATAATACCTCGTTCCCGAAAATTACAGCTTCGGTTTCCGAAATAATCGTGGTTCCTGAAATTTGCGAGCGAAACCCCCAAAAACTTCAACAGCTTATCCCGATATACACATGCCTTGTACTGTAGACTACACAAGTTGTAGTCACTGTACCATGTAGAGGTAACCGACGTTCCCGTTTTCGTTTGCCTTCGGCGCGTGGCATGGTATGATGATCATACTGTGACCAGGTTGCACTCGTCGCCCGAGCTTATTAACCCACGTGCGTGCGGCTGCGCTACGCCGATCTTGTTCACCAACTCCGGCTGTGCACTGGAGACGGACCGGGGAGCTCACGTCGCATACCGCGAATTCAACGAGGCTGTCAACGCGAAGAGCAGAGAGGCAGCATCAACAGGTTTGGTCCACCCGGCGTAGAGCTCTTCACTCCAACCCTACCTTCAATGCCAATGTAGATACATTTTGCTCGAGTATTCGGAAGACATCAACCACGCTGGTTAGGCGAAATCTGCCATGCTTCTTACTCGAAACCAGCGTTTCCGCTGGTCGGTACCCCTTCTGCATCACCGCCATCACCGCCCGGCTCTAAAGCCTCCAAGATTCTACAACATCGAAGTGGTTGCAGCGGCGCCGCCCCTTTCCAGCGTTTCTCAGAGCAAGCAGAATCCAGGCACTTCGTCGTCGGCGACGGAGGTGATCGTAGTAGCACCACCAGGGCGGTTTGACTCAAACTTTGTTAGCGTAAATGTTGATTTTCTGCGATTTTCTTACCCACGATAGTTGTCGCGGAATTGCCCGTCAAAACGAGAACGCGTGGCGGAACAACTTGAGCTTTCCCACTGCTTGGTTACCGCGTGGTGTCGACGCTGGTACCACAAGACCCTGACCCTATCACACATCTTACGCCTCTCGACCAGGACAACGTCATGTCCCAAGCTGGCAATCCGAGCATTATTCTCTCCACTTTGGTCTTCAAGTGCTTGATGCCACAGCGGAAACGCAGCGGCATCGCGTTCATCGTGAAGTTTTGTTGGGACGACCGGCAAAACACTGGTGATTATCAGCGATACAAGTGTATCAAACGCGTATCATAAGCAATTAATCAACACCAGCTGGTTTTCTCTGAGACGGGCTCGATTTCTTATTGACCACACCATCGCTATTATAATAAAGCCGTCGTAATGAACACTACCAACAATATTCTCTTACTTCTGCCAGTTTAAACTGCGCGTATTCACGAACAACCTTGCTCTCATTTCCTCATTACATCGCTCTAAAGTCTAACCAAATTAAACGCATCCCAGTCCTACCCCTGATGCAACTCTGACCATCACTGAACATGCTAAAAATGTATTCACGAACAACCTTGCTCTCATTTCTTCATTACATCGCTCTAAAGTCTAACCAAATTAAACGCATCTCAGTCCTACCCCTGATGCAACTCTGACCATCACTGAACATGCTAAAAATGAGCTTTTACCCAGGCATCCTTAATCGAGGGAATCTGGGGAATTCCCTTCATTAGATTATAGAGGGATGACAAGTTTATTAATAAAGGGATTGCAAGGTAATGAGAAACGGAAGTAATACACATCTGTAGTTGTCTTCGCATCAACATTGTCTTTCCAGCCAACTTACATCCCTAATCGAGGGAATCTGGGGGAATTCCCTTCATTAGAATAATAGAGGGATGACAAGGCATATTAATAAAGGAAATACAAGGTATTATCTTCAGTATATTGAAACCTATATAAGCGTAGTCAAATGTATGCATCTTATTCCCAGATCAAATTGAAGACCTTACTCTTCCGGATAATGAGTGACGATGCTCTATTCAAGTTTGAAAATGTTTAACGTCTTGGCATCGATGTTCTTCACACCGTCAGGGTTGAGGAGCAATCCACCAATAATACCGTCCACAATGATCGGCTTGATTTTGAATCGAAAATATATCTGGACCAAGGTGAATCGAAATTGTGTCAGCGACATGAGTGGAAGGTTATGTGGTGATCTTTAAAGTTGTCGATTCGAAAGAGAAACGGAATTAAACACATCTGTAGTTGTCTTCGCATCAACATTGTCTTTCCAGCCAACTTGAAGCAAAATCAACTTAGTTGGAGCATATATTCGTGCCTTTATCTTTTGACATTTTGAATGAAATTTAACCTACTAATTTTCCAAGAATCTTTATAATCGCGCGTACAAGTTCAAAGAGGTGATATCTATGATGTAGACGTTGACAATAAATGCATTAGTGGTTTATCTTAGGTGTGAATAAAACAATATTGTCTGTCTTACGCGACGATAATCCCAGATTTTAATAGAGGGATTGCGAGGGAAGTGAAGACGTCGACAATAAATACATTAGTGGTTTTCTTAGGTGTGAATAAAACAATATTGTCTGTCTTACGCGACGGAAATCCAAGATTTTAATAGAGGGATTGCAAGGGAACATGGACCAAATTGCCTAATTAAACAGGCCTGCTTTTAACCTACGTTTTAGAAAAGCCCTCACTTTAACTTGCGTGAATACTATTGCAGTCGGTCCATTGCTACGTCTTCATTAGCAAATTGTCCGCCTTGTGCGCAAGTTCATTGCGTCTATGGACGACCACGCGTCCGATCCCGACGCAGACGCCGCTGCCATGCTGCTGCGCCATCGCCTGTTCCCTCGGGCCATGGCCTGGAACGTGCACCACCAGAGCGCAGCGCCTGAGCCTCCCAGTGCCGTGGACGCGATGGACGTGGCACGGTCCTTCCCTCTGCTGCAGGCCTCAGCAGGCTTAAACCCCGGTGAGCGGGTCCCAGGGGCCCTCAGCGACCCCGACCCCAGACCCCGACCCGACCGGGAGCATCTCTTCCGCACTATGGGCAAATACCTTACGGACTCAGCTCCAGCCTCAAATTATGTCCAACAGACCCCGGTATACTACCAAGCTCCTTCGCCTCCCGTCCGCCGCTCTTATGGCGGAATGCCGTCTCCAGAGCGGATGACGGCCGAGCAACAAGCAGCTTTCCAAGCCTTGAAGATCTCAGGCTACGCCGAGGAAGAGCAGAAGAGTTGGGCCACGTCCAGTCAAGTTGTAGGTCTCCGAACGCCGTCTCCTTCTCCTCCGGGCATTCATCAGATCCAACTGCGCTCTCCTCCCAGTGCTGCGAGTGGCAAGAAGAGGACGCGTGGGTCTGTACCAGAGGCTGCTACAGCGTCCACTGCAGTGGGCAAAGATGAAATTGCGCCATCATTGGCACGTGCACTGCTGACAGGGTGCGGGGCCAAGCAGTGCTCGTACGAGGGCTGCAAGAAAATTGCAGTTAGTAAAGGCAGGTGTCGCGGTCATGGAGGCGGTCGACGGTGTCAACAGACTGGATGCACCAAGTGTGCTCAGAGTCGCAGTCCGTTCTGCTGGGCTCACGGCGGCGGCAAACGCTGTGAAGCACCCAACTGCCGTCGTAGTCGCAAGACCAAGAGATTTTGCGTCGATCACGTGGATATGGAGCTCACTGTCCCAATTAATCCGGAACCGGAAGTGCCCAAACCTGCTTCCGCTAAGGCGAAAGCCAAGTCGGCTGCATCCAGTAAAACTTCTGCCAGCTCATACGCGAGCGCAGACTCCGACGATAGCGTCGGCAGACAGTCCACAGTTTCTTGCGACAGCAGCTTCTCCGTCGCACACAAAGAAAACAAACGCGTGCCTGTAACTGAGTACGTTGTTCGTGAGCAAAAGTACGCTCAACACCACCAATACGCCGGAGAAGTGTCCGGCATTCCTCCGCCGTCCCATCAACTTCCTAGCCTAAACGAAGCACTGTTACGCACTGTTCCTGCTCAATATGCGTCTGAAACAGTGTGGACAAGTACAAGGACTCCATCCCCACCAGCACCTCCTTCTACGCAGTATAAGAGTGAATACCGATCCTGGCCGGCAAATAGTGACTAAAGTATAAATTGATATTCGGACGGAGCGCAAGAATGCTGCTACGTAATTTTGTTTACGGGAACTCGAGATATTTGCGATGGCGGATAAGTTGCCAGTTCAGTCGTCAAAGCAGCGAGATCGAACTGGAGGAAGAATGGGGAAACTTGGGAGCGAAAGTGATGCTGCACTGAGGGCTTGACCCAGACTTGGCAGTATTTGATGTGCAGACTGGCGATGGAATCGACTGGGAACGGGGACGTAACGACTTCTCCGTGTGCGAGATATCCGAGCACTTTTACCGGGTGAAGCCGATCGCGAGTCGTTTCTCGAGTCTTCAGTCTCGAGGTGCATGTGGGCAACACAGAAGCGTTTTGTTTTTCGGGATCGCATGCAAGTCTCCACATCGCACCGTTGACCACCACCGTGTGCCCAGCAGAACATGCTACGACTTTGAGCACTTTTCGTGCATCCACCAGCAAAATGGCATCTGCGTCCACCTCCATGACCACGACAGAGTCCTTTGCTTACGGACATCTTGAGACAGTCAGGGAACAAACAGCGCTTCTGAACACTTTGACAGGATGCAGATAAGGGAATGGTCTGAGCATATTGCTCCAGAATGGAGGGACTGCGTTGGCAATTTTCTCGAGCCATCATCATCGCGACTGATGTGGGAAGAACTCGATTTTGCGAGTTACTTGCCACGGGGGACTCATTCCCCACATAATCAACCGCTCCGAGCTCGTCTCGCTCTCGTACATGTTCTGTGAAATTTTGCTTTACGCATGCATGGGCGCAGGTTGGAGCAACTACAGTTGGTTCGAAAATCACACCTTCGTCTGGAAAGCGAGATGAATGTCTTGAAGCTGGGATGACGAAATGGTCAAGTTGTTGTAACTCGCGAGCTATTTGATGTGAAAAAGGCACTTGTGGTGAAGTTGGAAGGTGGAGCTGATCCATAACGACAGTCGTGGGCTTGAAAATAATCAAATGACACGTTGACGGCAAATTGACAAGTGTCTCAGTAGGCTAGATCTGAAGGCTAGTTGGTGTAGGCTTTGAACAGTCTGCTAACAAACCAAAATCGATAATAACACCGTAATAATAGCTTTGAGAAGGAGCTCAAGGCGCTTGTACTTGTGTCCGTTATTTGCCGTTGAATATGAATTCTCTTTCAAAAACATATTTGAACCTGTTGATTAGTACGTGGATATCGAATTAAGACAGGAGTTGCGCGCTATTAATTATTTTGTAACTGAACCGCTTAATCCGGCTTAGATAACGATATCAACGCATCTGCGTTGTAACATCCTTGGAATGAATTGGACTGATCTCATTGTATTTGACCACAAATCTTCATCCTACAGAGCACGAAAATGACTAATACTTGATACGTGCGCTATCCAGATAGCATTGAATAGAAACATTGTTTAACGAGCAGATTTCGAGAAGTATGGCTCGATGTACGTAATTAACTATGTATTCCAGTTTTGTGATAAGATGTATGAGTGTCTTCATTCACCGCCTGCACCCCATCTCACCAACGCTCCTGAAACTCCTAAAACCATTCGCATATAACGCTTTAGCAAACTACTGTAGTCTATCCAGACCAAAAGCATCAACGGTTCTAATCGCTTAGTATTTCGGGCGGCATGCAGTTTCATGTTGGCAACCCCCAGAAAAATGAATCGCGAGACTGAAAACTCACATGGCAAAAATATGTAAATCATTAGTATCTTTATTGTTAAGATGTGTCCACCTCCCACACAGGACAACTCATACAACTAAAAAAACCTAAAACTCAGTTTGCGTTGACCTCAATGATCCGAATCGTTATAAAATGACGTTACGCGGGCTTTGGACTGACCAAATCGATTCCGAGTCATCTTCTGAAATAAATGATAATTTTCTGCGTGAAGGGTGAAGTATATGTTGCATCATCACCACAATCTCTGCAGCAGTTGGACGGTCCTGTGGATTCCTTTGTAAGCATGCGTCTGCTAAGGCTAAAATCTGCTCTGGACAGTTAGGAGAAAACTCGGGTCGAAGCTGTCCCGATGCCACTTGAGTCAAAATCTCTGCTTGCTGAATTTTGCCACGAACTTCGTTCGGGTGATTATCGTTCCAGTACGGATAATCGTCAGTGTCAATTTCGGAGAGGACGACACCGAACGAATAAATATCAGCGCGTTCGTCGTAGTCACGACCGAGGAGAATTTCCGGCGCAATCCAAAATGACGTCCCGACACCTGCAGTCATATGAGTCTCAATGTCATACCGCATACGAGAGATTCCGAAATCGCTTAGCTTCGCCTCGAAATACAAATTCAGCAGCACGTTCTTGGATTTCAGATCGCGATGAATCACTTTGGGGTGTTGAGAATGCAAGTACAAAAGTGCTTCAGCTATATGCATCGCGATGGGGGCTTTGTGCGTTTCCCAAGACAATGGAGACCCTCGTTCTTTGAAAGTATACAGCACCTCTCTTAGATCGCCATTATCCATAAACTCCGTCACAGCCGATAGATGCCGCAAACTGTCCCAAGCCACACCAATAAACTCCACAATGCGAGGATGATAAAGCATTGCCATGAGGATAATTTCTTTCAGAAACACCTCAATCTCTGCTGCATCTCCACTGCGATCTGGGCGAATCTTTTTAATGGCAACCCGGCGACCTCTAAACTCACCAGAGAATACTAATCCAAAACCTCCCTTACTGATGCATTTGCCAAGTCTTACGTGCTTGTACTCGATTCGGTTGGTCACAATGACGGGATCATCCAAAAGGGCAGCATCCACATCACGCCTCGTATCATCCCAGTAAGACGCTCTTGTAGAATCAAGTTTTGACGACGAAGAGAGACGTTCCATACCCGATCGTATACAGCTCATCCAAACGCAAATAATGAAAAGCACAAGCACAATTGCACTTGCTGCAATGGTAATATAGACCAACAAGCTGGACCCGTTCGAAGAATCTAACAATGACCACAGCACACAAAATAAAATACATCTCGATAAGCACGATCAAGTTCACACTATGTGGGCCATTCATTCATACCTTTCGCGACAGTGGAGTCTTTTAGCACACAGAATTTAACTCCATGTGCAGTTTGCCATGTGCCATTTGGACAGGTAGCCGATTCTGTTGGATGGTCTGACTCGTACGCTCGCAGCGCTGAAATTGCGTCAAAGACTGACGCAGTGACATTAAAGTCCGTGAAATTGTTGTTGCGGATATATCTGCTTGTCAAAAATACACACGAACTATCAGATATCTCCCTACGCGACGAAATTTTGAATATCGTACAGTTCACTGAGATCGTCAAGATTGAACACCACAGATGGAAAGCTTATCAACTGGTTCCCCGTCAAATTCCTGCTTAACCAAAGAATACAACGTTAATATTTGATAGAGTTGAAAACGGGAACGAAACTTACAGTATCTGAACAGCGCAGAAATGGTTTGTACAACTACTAGTGATGGTGTTTCCAGCGTACGGCGTAGCAAGCTTGTTTTCCGAGAAATCACTGCTCTCAAAACATTACGTTAATTTTATCGATCAAACGAGTTGGCGCGTACACTGTACGTACAGATATTCGATTGTGAGTCCTTGAAAAAAGTCGTAGCCAAACTTTTCCAAGCCACAATTGCGCATTGTTCTGTCATTTCGATCCAAGCGTGAGACTTCCCACAAAACCAAAACAATCTTACGATCTACTACTAGTAGTTTTCCGTACAGATTGAGGGTAGTTGACGGGAAGAAGTTTCCAGTGTTCATCACAATAGATGACATATCGATGTTTTCTACTCGCCTGAACAGCAGTAAAACTGGTTAACCAAACTATAACATGCCCACGAGGCTACAAATTAACTTACACCGCAGTAATGGGGGTACCGCTGCTGTCTGCCTTCACAGCGACAGGAGTATTAGATCCTGGTAGATCCACATCTTGCGGTACGAAAGAAATGGCTTGAGGTTCATCCCCAACTCCGATTATTGATCTAGGATAGCGAAAAAGTTAGATATCAATCCTAGTGCTCGGTACGAGGTCAAACCTACACAGAAACCACATTGGACGGCACCAAGAGCGTTCGAATTGTGTCGATGGGTAGCACATCCGTATCATTGAGTGTGAGCGGGAGCTCCTCCTCTGTCATCCGCTTGGTCACGAAGAACTCCCAGGAACTAGAAGTGCTGTAGTCCGGTAGACACGTGCACGATCCATTCAACTCTGTGAAGATAGCAGGACAGCCATTGTTCGGCAACTGTTCTTGTGTTCGTCGTTGCAATGAAGGCATTCTTTTTCCACAGATAATATCTCCGCCAGTGACGTTGGAAAGCGCCGAATTCACACCAACGGCCAAGTATGTCACGTTATCCTTCGAGTTTGCTTCGAACCAGTCCTGAGCAAGAATCTGCGCTTTCGTTCTGTCGCCAACGTTTGAGTCTGTGGAACTCGACCAAGACGAGGAACCTGCATCCGACGAGGGGTATGTCACGTTATCCTTCGAGTTTGCTTCGAACCAGTCTTGAGCAAGAATCTGCGCTTTCGTTCTGTCGCCAACGCTTGAGTCTGTGGAACTCGACCAAGACGAGGAACCTGCATCCGACGAGGACGAGCTCTGGGCTGCAGCTGCAGTCCACAGGAATACCAACCACATACACAACCAACGAGTCCTACGTAACATTCCATGCTCGATACCCATCGAAGACGAAAATATCCAATTGAGCACGTTGTGCGTCGACTACCGAGTGTCAATTGATATGAGGTGTTGAGTCCAGATTCAAGTCTGTTTTGCGTGAGTACAAACCATCCATAGAACCATCGAGGCACCAGAGAGCGTCTCGGTCTCCGCTGGACGGATTACATAGGAGGTGGGATATCCCACCTAGGTAAAGTGCAAAGCTCCACTTGTTTTCACTGGGAACACCGTGCTACTGTGTTAGCTCGACGTTAGTCGCTGGGTACGGCGACAGTCTCCAGAAACGCTTATCGGTTCAGGTCTGGGTGTGTATTTGAAATATGGTACAAGTCTATTGTCTAGCTAGCCGTCCAGCCTGAACCCGAAGCAAAGGATGGCGACGAATCGGATGAACTGGGTTGGAGACTCGAGCGCAGAAGTTGTTGCAGCGTTTCAACAACGGCAGACGCGGTCGGACGATTTTCAGGTTTCTCCTGCAAGCAACTCTCCGCCAGTAGCATGATCCCAGCAGGACAAGCGGCCGAGAACGTCGGACGCTTCTTTCCAGTCGCAACTTGGCGGAGGATGTCGGCTTCTTGTAGTTTACCACGTGCGTCGTCGCGGTTCGAGTCGTTCCAGTACGGATAGTCGTCCGTGTCGATCTCTGACAGTACCACCCCGAACGAGTAGATATCTGCTTGCTCATTGTAGTCTCGACCTAACAAAACTTCCGGTGCGATCCAGAAGGACGTGCCGATACCAGCAGTCATAGCGTGAGTCTGCACTGTGTACTGAGTTCGAGAGACTCCGAAATCGGTCAGTTTTGCTTCCAGGTGCATGTTGAGAAGCACATTCTTGGACTTGAGATCGCGATGAATTACTTTCGGACTGTGAGAATGGAGATATTGCATCGCCTCAGCAATGTGCAGCGATATTGTCATCTTGTGGTTCTTCCACGACAACGGACTACCCTGTCGTTTGAAGCTTCGCAACACGTGACGTAAATCGCCACCTTCCATGAACTCGGTCACTGCTGAAATGTGCTTCAAGTTATCCCAAGCTACACCGATAAACTCCACGATGCGCGGGTGGTGGAGCTCTGCCATGAGGATAATCTCCTTCAGGAACGCTTTGACGTCTTTCGGGTCTTGACTGCGATCAGGACGGATCTTTTTCACTGCAACTTGACGGCCTTTGTACTCGCCCACGAACACCAAACCGAAACCACCTCGACTGAGGCACTTGCCCAGTCGAATGTCCCTGTAGTTGATGCGATTCGTGATAACGATCGGGTCTTCTAGCAGCGACTCCGCTGTGCTTGTTTCGGATCCTTGAAGATTGAGAGTCTCGTTGCCACTTCTTTCGAGGTAGTAACTCGAAGGCGATGATACTGGAGACTCGGAAAAGGCTTCACGACGACTGCGAGCTCGTTGGACAAGCACAACGATTACTAGTGCCACAATTAGGCAGCCGCCGATGATTCCCACGTACACAACTGCTTGGTTGCAGCTACCTGAATTCGAGTCTGTTGCCCACAAAACGATTAGCATGGGTAACCTGAACTATGAAATAGTTACGAGTTTTTACCTGGTATCGCAATGGTCTCGTAGGCAACGCAGAATTTGGAGTTGTGCGCAGTCTGCCATGTTCCACTTGGACAGGTCGCAGACATATCCGGTTGATCAGACTCGAAAGCTGCCAAACTCTTGATGGAGTTGAAAGTTGCGTTAGTGATATTGAAGTCCGTGATATCGTTTTGTGCGATATAGTATCCGGTTGATCAGACTCGAAAGCCGCCAAACTCTTGATGGAGTTGAAAGTTGCGTTAGTGATGTTGAAGTCCGTGATATCGTTTTGTGCGATATACCTGAGGAAGAGAACCGAATTTCACGTCAGATCAAAGCGCGTCCGACTCCAACAACAGTCCACACTTACAGTTCTTGGAGAGTTTCGATGTTGAAAACAACCGTGGGGAAAGAAGTCAGGCTGTTGTTAGTCAGATTCCTGATTTGCAGACAAACACCACAAATTAGTTAGCTCGAACATATTGAGATCTGGTGATAGTAAAATTCTTACAGCGTCTCGACATTGCAAAGCTGATTCGAACACGAACTTTGGCTGGTGGAGCCAGCATAAGGCACAGTCAGTGCGTTTGAAGACAAATCCCTGCGCACATATATCTTCAGCAACGCAAACATGTAGACGAATATTCAGTAAAGACGTACAAATGCTTCAAGTTTGTCACTCCGTCGAAGAAGTGAAAACCGAAACCATACAGGTTGCAGTTCCTGAGAGTTCTAAAACATCAACGGACAAGAGATTTCTGTTAGCTTGCAACTTGCATATTCACTGGTTGAATAGTGCTTACAAGTTGGTCGTAGTTGATGGGAGGAAAGAGGATGCCGCAAGTGTGATGGAGAACATGTTGATATTGATGATTTCCCTGCAGTAAAAGGAAGTTAGTACACTGCCTTCATAGTTGGATATTTCCTTTATCGTGTACTTACACAGTTGAAATGGAGATTGGGCCGCTGGGACTGACTGCAATAGGTAAAGTAGTACCGGGAATGCGTTTATCTTCCGGCGTAAATTGAATGTCTTGAGGTGAGTTTCCGCCTCCGATGATACGTCTGCACACAAGGTAAACCAATCGTCAATAGGTACGTCTGAAATGATTTCAGAAGTGCATGTACTTACAATGTCTTGAGTGTTGACGGTACCAACATCGTCCTGATAGAGTCGACTGGAAGAATATCCGCAGAAGTTAAATCTGTCGGGTATTCGCTATCAACACTTGACCGAGTGACATAAAATTCCCACAATGAGGTGTCGCTGTATCCCGTGCTCAAACAAGTACAAGAAGCGTCCACAGCCGTGAAAATGTCTGGACAACCGAAGTTCGGTAGCACACCTTCAGAACGACGCTGAAGTGACGGCACGCCACCACAAATGATGTCGCTACTGGATAAATTTTGTAAAGCCGAGTCCACTCCAACCGCCAACTGCGTATCGTTATACCAAAAGTTTGCGATGAACCATTCTTGAGCCAATTCTTCCGCTACGGTTGTTGCGTGAACGAAACCCACTTCTGACCCCGTGGACCCCGATGTAGAAGCTGCTGATAAAGAACCTATTGCCTCTTGTGCGATGCAAACCTCGGTTGCCTCATAGATAAACGTCACGACAGCTATCACTGCAAACATCCTACACCTTCTCGGTGTGATCGCCATCGAGTTGAGTTTCGTACTACCAACCAGCTAAATGGGCGACTCGGTGTACGGCTCTGCCGCTGATACTTGCTTGAGGCATCTGATGTCTTAGAGGTAGAGAGGGCTTGTTAAACCAAATGGTACCATTCCGTGTCGGCGGATGTTGTAGTCCTTCAACACCTGGGCTTTCACTTGTATAATATTAATAATAGAGATAGGTTTAATAATCGATGCCCTTGTCCCCGAGCCACAAGGAACCTACCTGCTGGTGGGCAACACCAAACACCGAGAAGGCAATTGATGCACTTTAGCTAGACTGGGATCGACAAGAGATATTTGGCATTGAAAACAACTACCTTCACTTCTCGATGGTGTCACGTACGCGAATGATATACATTGTCCTTATCAAGCGCTTGGCTAGACAAGGAAGACGTACTATTAGTATGGTTCGTTAGTGCTATCGTCGCTGCCTTATTATCCTTTACCATTTGGTGCCAACTCCACGAGAAAAAGAGGTATTTGTCGCATGTTGACCAGCCCGCATGGTGTCTGGCTTGGTACAGTAACGATTATGTAGTCAAGAAAACACCTTGTCAGAACAGCGTCGACTTGTGAAAGCTGTCGGTCTACCAGTTAGAGTTCTTGAAGGCGTAGTAAAGCAGATTGAACCTCATCTTCGTGGCAGGTACATTCTGTAAGGGCATCGTCTTCGATGGCAATCCTTCAGTGTCCTGCTGAAAAGTCATAAGAACTGTTGATGGACGTACGAAGTCGCAACTAACAAGCCTTGGATGAAGTCATACAGTCCTTTATATCTATGATACCGTACTGTATATACATGTATAGAGGTTAACCCTAACCATTCCTGTCTCAAGTAAGTAATGCGGCAGAACGAGATGAAAGAAGAATACGTATTAGTAAGTCATACTGTCCTTTATATCTATGATACCGTACTGCATATACATGTATAGAGGTTAACCCTAACCATTCCTGTCTCAAGTAAGTAGAGCCAAGAAAATAGAATTAAGAAATAGTTTAAATCAGAGCGCAAAGTGATTATAAATAGGGACTTCGTCCCCAATTAGCTGGGAACCAAGTCGATCCACCGACATGGTTTCTTGAATCTCAGGATATCAGGTACTAAAGTGAACAATAAAGACAGGTTTAACTGTAACAATAACGGAAGTAGATAGTGTAATGGATAGAGTCTATAAGCATTTAAATAAGCGATTAAGTAACTATAATATGTATCAGACTTCTAACGGGATACCGTAGAAGCGATCGAAACACGTTTGGGCACCTCATAAATTAACAGGAGACTATGCCGAAAACTACAGACCTGCGTTTGAGGGACCACAACACTTTTATACAACGGGATACCGTAGAAGCGATCGAAACACGTTTGGGCGGACACGAACACCTCATAAATTAACAGGAGACTATGCCGAAAACTACAGAACTGCGTTTGAGGGACCACAACACTTTTATATTAACAACACTGTGGACAGTACATCTACTGGAAGCTCTTGACAATACGGTCGTTCAGCGGCTGCACCGGGCGGGCACTCTCGCTCTTGTAATTTAGATCGATCTCACCCTGGTTTTCGCGAATGCGGGTAAGATCCTTAGCAGAAATCTTCATTGGCTTCTCGACCACCCACCAGTCGACGATTTCGCTGCATCCAGGAGTAGTAAGACTTCCAGGGTAGTTGAAGAGGCTGCCGCCCCGGACAGTCTTCTTGACCAGCGCAGAGTAGGATGTCCTGTACAATCATGAAATGGTTAGTGAAGCGATTCCAAAGAACAACAATAAAACGACAACTTACAAGTCCAACATGACTTCTTTCGTGGGGGAGACGTCGTCAATTCCATCGATGAGAGTCTCCAGCCACGGGTCCGTGTTACCGGACGGATCAATTTCCATGAAGAGTCCAACCACAAGAAGCGCAGAGCCATCTTTGTTGCTGTGGACAAAGTGAACTTCGCCGTCGAGAGGCTCTCCGTTCAGCGTGTGCTCGGAAGGAGCGTGCACGTGGAACTGCAACAAGTCGTACCGAGCTTTGTTACCTCTCACTTGGCAAGAACCTGCATAGAATGAAAAGTTAGGGTATTACAGTTGAAACTTGGATGTCGTCAACTGTAACGTACCACCAACAACTTCAGCCTTATAACCCTCTGCGCTCTGTGTGAGGTTGAAAGATGCGCAATCACCTCTGAAACGCAAAGTGTTCTGAGCTTTCGTTTGCTGCTTAACATCAGCCGTCACGAGATCGATAGGGGACTGATGGGTGCCGTTGCAGTCGGGGTAGTGGTCAGCCCATTGAACAGGGCTAGCCTGAGTCGTGTCGTCGGGTTTGTAACCCCAAGGAGCACCCTTCACTCCGGCCTCGGAAACAGCGGACACAGCGGAAACTGTCGAAATGGCCAATGCGCAAGCTGCTACAAGAGCAGTGGTCGTAGCAATGAACTTCATCGTGAATGTGGTGGTGTGGACTGCAGGCAGTAAATTGGAAAATGAAGGGGTTCTTTTCTTTAATTTAATCAATGTGTGACAGCGCTATGGAAAAGCAAGGCAACGCGGCAACAAAGCTGTAGAACGACGACGCCCAGCCAGAGATATCGGCGGAATTTGTGCGATTTGCCGGTGGAAAGCAGAAGAGCTTCAACACATTGTGCATATAGTAGAGTAATACAGTACAATACTGTATATGCCCTTGCCTAAACGACCCGTAAACAGCTGAACACCTGGAATTGTGGCTCGTTCGTAGGTCAGGGGGAGCTGCAATCGCTGCCCAATAGTACGAAGTACATAGTACATTTTTGGACAATACGAACAAACTTCGAAGTAAACTTTCAAATCTCGACATTAATCAATCTTGAAGATAAATGAGAGAGTGCACAAATTTTTACTGTATGCCACTACGCGCACAGTCTGAAAATCAGCATTGTAAGCTTTTATGGTGAATTCTATGGCAGTGATTCAAATTTACTAAGTTAGTAGTTTTAAAGTCTAGGAAACTGCATTACCATTATGAAAAAAAGTAATGGAGAGTGACGCCATCTACCGGTGGCGTGGTTGATCGTGTTGCTTATTCAGACAAAGCAATGCCAATGGAGTGTTTGCTGATTACCAGTGTAAGATGCTTGACAACGCGTGAAATATATATCCTTCCAGCGACTCAATAGTGTCTTCATCAAACCAGTTTTTCTTAAATGTATTTATCGAGCTGTGGACACAGTATGCATGCACCAGTACGTACATTGTACGTAGTGTACGTGTACAAACTGAGAGAACGCAGTGCAATGCAACGACCTACTCCGTACTTGATCCCAGATGAATTGCTTCAAGATTCTTTTGAACCACAAACAATAAGTACATCAAGGTGTGTGAGCTTCTTTCTATAAGCGGGAATCTTCAAATCCTATTGACATGCCGTGCTTGTTTGTTTTCCAGCATGTGGAATCGCTCTATCATCTGGAAGGCAAGTCGCAAGTTGTTCGTCGACGTGCCGACACCGCGAAAATGCATGGGACGTCCGACCCGCAGTTACTCGTCCACACATCGAGCTGTCTCTGCTCGCGTAGAAGTCTCAATTGGATGGCCTCTTGCCTAGCACGTTTTCTTCTCTCGTGCTTTAAAAGTAAACGAACCGCAATCCTTGTTCTTTTCTTGAAACGCTGCATTGATCCAAACACGTTCACAGTTCATTACAGGTACCAGTACGAGAATTCTCGCGCTAGTGTCCTGTATTACATTTACCCCATGACGACGTAGGCCATTCGTGCAGACGGAACGACAAGATATCAGTATAACGTCGTTCTACGTCTGGACGCTCTCAAGCAAGCACGGCCGTCTCAAGGCAAATCGCGAATATTTTCATTATTACTGCCAGGTAATGCAGACAAAGTGTCTAGATATACGCCGTCACGACACGGCCGTTGAGGGGCTGAACGGGACGAGCGTTCTTTCCGTCGTCCGTAATGGGAAGCTCCTTTAGTTGTTCCTGCAGACGCAGGAGGTCTGTTGTGGTGATCTTGATGGGCTCCTTGACCACCCACCAGTCTACGATCTCGCTGCACGCAGGGGTGGTTAGACTGCCCGGGTAGTTGAATACTCCGTGGGCATCGGCGGCAGCATTGACGACGTCGGCGTACGAGGTGCTGAAAGAGTAGAAACGACAGTTCAGTGTACAAATCACCAGCTCTAGAACCACTGAACAGTACTTACGTTGACATCCCGACCGAGGAGTCCATGCTCACCGTGTCCAAGGCATCGAGCACGGATGCCACCCAGGGGTCAGTCTCGCCTCCGTCAATAGCTTTGAAAAAGACACCAACAACGAGAAGAGCGGAGCTGTCCGTGTTGCTGTGGACGAAGTGAACTTCACCGTCCATGTGCTTGCCATTTAGAGTGTGTTCTGAAGGAGCGTGCAGATGGAACTGAGTCATGCTGTACGAGGCGTTGTTTGCCGAAACCCCACATGAACCTGGTAGAGAATAAAGAATTAGACGACGCAGGTGTCATCGTGACACAATTGTAGATAGATACGCACCGCCATCAACAGCAGCTTTGAACGTTTCCTCGGTCTGGGTCAAGTTGTACTCGGTGCAGTCGCCGCTGAATGTAAGCGAACGCGTCTCCGCAATGCAGTTTCCGGACACCTCGATATCGATGGGGGACTGTCTTGAGCCCCCGCAAGTGGGGTAGTGTTCTCTCCACTGCTCGGGACTGGTAATGCTGGAATCGTTGTACTTGTACCCCCACGAAAAATCCTCCGCACCATCGGCCGCAACAGAGCTCAACGATAGAGCGCAGGCAGCCAAAGCAGCAGTGACGGCGATAAACTTCATGGTTTATGGGGTAGTTGGTATACTTGCTTCGTAGCGAGTAAATTGAAAATGACAACGAAACGAAGGGTGGAGCTCATGGAGCACGAAATGAGCACTTCAAGCATGCAACAAAGCTCCTAGCCGCGCGACTTGCGAGAGTCGGGCGAGCAATGATTGGTGTCATGGGTGTTGGGGACAGCTTTCATGCTCATGTACAGTACGTCATCAAACCAACAGCCTTGATTGTGGAATGGCAAGAAGTCCTTGTAAGAGCCCAGACGTTGATTAGACAAGTACATGTACACGTTTTCCCCATCCTGAGTGATTCCGTGACGTTAATACAGCGTAACGACGGTTCTAAGCGTTCGATTTCTGCGTTCATCGAGTTCGAATCGAACGTCGATTTCTACAGACGTCGAATTGTCGTCGTTTTAATCCCTATCAGGCGCCATTTTAGTCAGTTTAATTTCGTTCAAGGCTCATCTTCCACCAGTGACGCTGCTGTGACGAATCGACTGTGATAAATGGATTAATGCATGCAGTTAGTACTGCGCGTTCCACTCGGTGAGAATATAGATAGGATTCACGTTCGCATGGTGCAAGCTTATGTGTGTGGTTCAAAGAATCACACATACCCGTCCCTTTCCAAGGATTCGTGGTGCAATCGTTTGCTACTTGGAAAACCATAATGTTTGCTGCATGTAGTGCTCAAGTTCAACTGCGTCATGTGATCGTCAACGCCTCACTAGTGTCTTGGTACCCGTCCCTTTCCAAGGATTCGTGGTGCAATCGTTTGCTACTTACAGTACACTAGGAAAACCATAATGTTTGCTGCATGTAGTGTTCAAGTTCAACTGCGTCATGTGATCGTCAACGCCTCACTAGTGTCTTGGACGTGTTTGCTTTGCAGCACCCGATCCGAATATTGTACATGTAGCAACCGTACAACGAGCATTTCAAAGGCCTGGCTCATCGCTTGTCTGGAGCTCGAGAAGCTCTTTTTTTAAATAAAACATACCGGTACAGTAGTGGACTTTGCAGCAACTATCGCCTCTGATGTTGTGGCCCTATACTACAGTATTCATCAACCGAAACAAAACAACAATAAGTTAGATAAATAAAACATACCGGTACAGTAGTGGACTTTCAGCAACTATCGCCTCTGATGTTGTGGTCCTATACTACAGTATTCATCAACCGAAACAAAACAACAATAAGTTAGAACACATTTGAACTACGTTTGTAGTAGGATGATGATTTTTTTATCTGTGCAAGACGTGATATTAATAACAGTATACGTTCTTTTGAGTCAACAGAAGTCTGTTGTGTTCGGCTAGAACGACAACGAAGCCGTCGCGTTCGAAGAATCGTATACTATATCAACACCGCGACCTTCAATTTAGCACATCAGTCAGCAGATTTTCGACCCATGAATTGGAGTAGTCGTAGATATCTATTTGTAACAATTCCATCACTTGTTTAACATCGATGCCATCAAGAATCTCACCGAGAATCACCGGCAAACGTTGAGGTCGTGGCCTTGGTACACAATTAAGGTCATATACCATTTACATCAATTCTACACTATACTTTCAGCATTGTATTTTACAGTTACAGTTCAGGCAGAATAACCGTCGTTCGTCCGATTGGCTATATTTCTTATCTATATTTTATGATTGGTCGAAATTCGTGTAGTCAGTTGTGGACACACTTCGACTATCACCGAGAAGCTCCGCTAAGCGGGATATCCCGTTCCTCGTCCATCATGGTGTGTCCTGCAAAAAGGAGGCGGCGATGGACTCTATGGATGGTTTTAGCCATCACAACCTACTCGAAAACCCAAGCACAGAGCTCCACCTCGTCCACCTCCTCCACCGCCGCGGAGACTTTGGCTCAAGAGTGGTTCACGGATAATTTCGACGACAACGAGACGCAACTGGCGGTCGGAGTCAACTCAGCCCTGCAGAACCTCACTGATAGCGACATTATGTGCTACGGGGTGCCGTCGGTTCAACGCCGCACAGACGAATCGAGTCCCAACGGAGGGTGTCCCGACACCTACACGGCCGTGAACGGGTCCTGCTCGTGCTTGACAACCGGGTACTCGGACACAGAAACGTGGGAGTTCCACGTCGCCTTGAGGACTGATGAAGGCAGTGAGAGCTACCCGAAGTCTCTCTCGTCGTCGGATGTGTTAGCGATCGACTCAATTCGCACTCTCCTTGTGCCATCCAACCTCGCAACATTGTCAGTGACATTAGATTTTAATTTGTGAAGACGCTAACAATGTGGTGGTGACATTTGTCGACAGGAGAATTATTGGAGAGGGGGCGTATCCACAGACTGTCACATTCGTGCCACAAGACCAAAGTTTGCCGGGATCGACGCTGCCACTCGCAGTTGTGGAGGACGGATCTATTGCCGTCACTACTGTGTAAGGGACTGATTTCGGGGTATTTATTCTTCAGTTCTTGGGGCTGATGGTTAATATATTAATTGCAGGTCACTGGAAAATATCGACATGTCCTCTATTACGCAGACTGCGTCGACATTTTACCCGTCGACAACCCTAAATATGTAAGTTGTCGCCAACTTTAGTAGTGTGGATTGTGCTAACATGTTTTGGCTATTGATGCATGCAGCACGTTGAGAAACTGCAATATGATCAAGTTCGGATATAATTTTTTCAGTGGGCTCGACAGCGTACAATACTTGTAAGGCTTTGTAAACCTCCTCCGGAGCTTTAAGCACTGATGGTTTCTACGTTGTTCATTTCAGGGATATGTCTTCAAACTACTTGACATCTGCATACGTTGGGTCATCCATCGCTCACTCTTGCTCGAATCAATTCTGTGCAGTTGAGGTTTTGTAAGCGAACCGACTTAATTGGGACTGCTGTGCTAGTCGTACTAACACGATGAATGTGTCTGAATAGAAACCTTACGAACAACAGTATCTCAACGTTTCCCACGGTCGTCTTCAACGTCGATAACCTACAGGAACTGTGCGTGAAGAGCTTTTGATTTTTGTTGTTACGCTGCCTAACAAGACACAACATATCTTGCTTTTCCCAGGTACATCGCCGAAAATGACATTACTGATTTCAACATTAGTTCGGCGGTATTTAGTGCAATCCAGGCTTTGGTAGCGTTTGACTCGGATATTCCTGATCAATCTGCCACTTGCGCTGATGGAACGTGGCAAACCGCCCACGACCGCACCTTTTGCGTGACCGACGGCACCACATGTACGCTCCAACGCTTCAATGTGCATTTCATATGATGTTGATATTCTTACTTGTGTGTCATATTTCTTTGAAGCTGACACGTCTTCTTCTGGTGGATCAAACTCGCTGGTAATTGGTTTAGTATCAGGAGGCTGTGCTATTGTGGTCGTTGTGTTTGCGCTTGGCGCCTGGCGATATTTTTTGCGCAAGAAAGACCAGGGTATATCTTCTTCGAAGAACGACTTTTACTCCCAGGAGTTCGGTGACACTCTTGATTTTGATGACACTCAAGTGCAAGTGGATCCAGTATTTCTTAACGACCCGGTTATTATCACGAACCGCTTAGATCACAAGCTGTTGAAAATGGGTAAGTGCCTCAGCAAAGGCGGCTTTGGCTTGGTGTTTTTGGGTGAATACAACGGTCGTCGTGTGGCCATCAAGAAGATCCGACCGGATCGTAGTGTGACTACAGCAGAGATCGAAATGTTTTTAAAGGAGATTATCATGATGGCAGTGCTCTATCATCCGCGTATCGTGGAATTCGTTGGCGTTGCTTGGGACAATCTGAGGCATTTGGCAGCCGTCACTGAGTTCATGGACAACGGTGATTTGCGCGACGTGCTATATGGCTACAAGTTGAGGGGCGAACAGCTCTCATGGGAGTCGCACAAAGCCACAATTGCGCTTCATATTGCAGAAGCGTTGTCGTATCTTCATAGCCTCAAACCCAAAATCATTCATCGCGATTTGAAGTCGAAGAATGTTCTACTGAACATGTACCTGGAGGCGAAGCTAAGCGATTTCGGTATTGCGCGTATGCGGTATTTGGTGGAGACTCATATGACTGCTGGAGTGGGCACGTCATTCTGGATTGCACCTGAGGTCTTGTTAGGTCGAGATTATGATGAAGCGGCTGACATCTATTCGTTTGGAGTAGTGCTGTCGGAGATCGACACGGACGATTACCCATTCTGGAACGACGAGAACAAATCGAACCGCGGCAAAATTCAGGAAGCGGAGATTCTGAGTCTGGTGGCAGAAGGCAAATTGCGTCCAAGTTTCTCGAACGATTGTCCCAAGGCGATTCTAGATCTAGCCGACTGCTGTCTACACAAAAATCCTGAGAATCGCCCCACTGCTGCTGAGATCGTGGTCATCCTCGAGCACATGATCCACGCATCGGAACGCAGCTCGTCCTCGTTGCAATCCGGAGTCTGGTCCGTCACAACTTCGGACGAGGGGAACACTGACTGAATAGCGACACAAAGTTTTGAGCTTT
>NBNE01000336.1:0-25642 GCA_002215365.1 Phytophthora megakarya
TTGACACCTTGTGAAGACGATCCTCCATGTGCCTACTGTCACATGAAGCTTTCTTCGTGCCGCCCGAAGTGTTCGGACTGCAAGGCTCCGTGTAGACGATGTGGAGCACTACGAATGCGGCTATATGATTTACCAGATCGTGGATTCTCCGATGAAAAGCTGCGACCACCGATGATCTCGATGGTAGGTCGTTCATTGTATCTGTCATCACTGAGAATATGACTGACTCCTGTTAATTTCTACGTTTCTACAGGGTGACTTCACCCGTGTGCTGGAGCATTCAACAGCGACCGTCGCTCCTGATGAACTCAATCGCTTCGTGAAGTGGACACAAGAGTTCGGACAAGAAGGCTAGACCAACACATGTAGACAGATGACTCCGTCATATTCATCTCTCTAAAGCCATGTCGATATACTACGTCGTTTGCTTATTTTTGAGTCTCGGACAGTGAATCGATCAGTCCATCCAGCTCATTAGCAGAAAAGTGGTGTGCATCATTACAGAAATGACAGGTGAGATCCACACCTGCGTTGCCTACATCTGCGGCAATTTGCTTCAAATCTGCAGATCCCATATCCTTAAGACGCTGTGCGTAGCCGTCCTTTGAACAACGACAATAGTAATCTAGTGGCACTCGCTTGCAGTTCTTGTCCGTGATGTCAGCGCCCGGGATGAGCTCGTTTAGATATTCCAGCAGGTCTGTATTTTTCTTGAGCTCAGTGGCTAAGAACGGGAGCTTGTCAAACCCCAGGTCGTCAAGCTCGTAGTGTCGCTCGTGTGCCTCCGTTGGAGGCATTTTCTGAACGACAAAACCGCAGCTGCGTGTATGATCATCGTCGGCAGCGCTGTCGATGCGCACAATGGTCGGTACCTGTTCGGAAACGTCGAAGAACCGCTGCCAGTCCAGTTCAGGTACTCCTGATGCGTCGATGGATGTGTTGTAAGGTTTCGCTGCACCGTATAGAACTGTGGAGACGTGCATGTGTCCTCCATTTTCGGGTGCTCCAGCCAGCGACTGATCCACGTACACGGCTTTGCCTCTGACCTGTAGGATACGTCAAACCATTGAGACCACTGCTCTTGTTCGTGTGGTGATACAACAAAAGAATGCGCGCACCTCTCCGACAGCCATCGCTTCCACATAAAGCTCCTGAATGTTGGGCGTCTTGACCATCAGCTTGACCCGCTCTTCGCCCTTGAAAAACGAGTCCACTGCTCTTGTTCGTATGGTGATATAGCAAAAGAATGTGTACCTCTCCGACAGCCATCGACTCCACATAAAGCTCCTGAATGTTTGGCGTCTTGACCATCAGCTTGACCCGCTCTTCGCCCTTGAAAAACGAGCTGAGCATGGCGGTGCCAGCCATATACTCGCCCCACAGCTTTGTCCCTTCGGATGCGAGCGGCAGTTGCCACCGTCGCGACACTTCCTCCACCGCGTTGCGTGCCATCACACCGGACACGCGCAAGTTGCCCACATGACAGCGCACCACGACGTCACGCAGCGGCCGCTTCCACATCGTCGCCACAAGCCAACAGAGTTGATCTATGTGCGATACACAACTTCTAACCATATGGTAATCAACAAGTTGCCTTTTTTCGCTGCTCGACCAGCTGTCTTGACATGTCCAAACAGCGAATACGATCTTTCTCCTGCTGCTGCAGCACTTTGCACTGCTTCCGATAAGCGGACACATTGCCTTCACCCAACTTTTTGGACGATGACTCGCGATCGATGCTCCCAACGGTTTTCCTCGGCTGCGGCGGAGGAAACAATGACGCTACATCGATCCTCCCGCCACCGCCTCTGTCTCCAGCGGATGGAGGTCCTAGCGCTCTCGCCACTTTTTCACACGCGCGAATTTGCTCCCACATACTTGGAAGCGCCACAACGTTACTGAAGCTGCTCACGTCTGCTAGTTTGTCGCCATTGAGCGGCATGTGGGGTTTGGTTCTGCAACCTCGGGTCGAACTCTCGTCAGCGCTGAAAATCCGCGCGCTACAACAGGCGTATTTGGCTGCAGGACCGTTGTCGACGATGGATCCGGGATGGTATGCACAGTCTTCGAGCTCTAACAAACTACACTTTTGTTTGCAAACGCTGCAGTTGAAGTATTTAGTGGCTCCCCAAATGTACCAGTACGCCGCACTCCAGGAAGTGTTCTTGCTGGCGACCAGCTCCCGCAAGAGCATTTCGATCTGCCACCCACTTTTTGCTTGGTGATTCCCAATCAACTCGCCATGTACTCCGATCTGTCGCATCCCCTTCTGACAACCTGCAGAATCCTTTTCACCTCTAATGAAGAGCAATTCACAGTTCGTGCACAGCTCCAGTCGTCGCCCGCCTTCTTGCAAGCTCTTGACCAGAGCCTCGACCTTTTTTCGCCGCAACTTGGACAAGATCTTGTCCTTGGGGTCGTGCAATGACTGCAGTTGTTCCGGTGTGCAGTAGCTGGCAATTTTAGTTATGGTAGAGTCCGAGAGACAGCCAAAGTCCACTCGAAGCATCAAGAACTCCTGTACGTGTCCAGAGATGAATTCCACGCAGTCTTCTACGAGTTCCTCCATTTGGAGAAACTCGGAGGACACGAGGATGGACGCAATGTTCTCGAGTGTCATGCGCGGCCGCCACTCATGGCTGTGCTGATGCATGTACTCTACGAGGAGCTCAAAGATCTCGACGTCGCAATGCACTGAGATGTCGATTTCGTCGTGTTCGTTGGCTTCGTTCAGATAGGCTTGGAAGTATTTCATCTTGGACAGCAGCAAGTCGCGCTCACACGTGAACTCTTTGCTGGTCTTGCGATATTCGTCGAATACGTGGATCACCACGGTACGTGATGCAGACACCGACATATTCATCCGCCACGTACTTGGTCCGACCCGCGTCGCTTGGCAAAATGGCTACAACTTGAACATTCACTCTCGCATCAGAATCAAAATGATAGCATTTTAAACAGTCAGTTTAACAGCGACGAACGGTGCAGTTATTTCGGTACGTGGGAAAGTCGACCGAGGTTTTTCTTCTGTGGGGTTAAAACCTCTTGGAGTTTGTAGGGATCAGTTTTCTTTGATCTGTGTGGCCCACATATATCTTTTTGTTGGCCAGTACCGCGGAGGGGAAACAAGGAAAGAAGCGGCCGATCCGTCCCCGTCGAGGCTCCGAGAAAGCAGCAGCAGCATGTCGTTCCCCGCAGGAAAAGCGCCGGAGCGCAAGAACTTGTTCAAGAAGGGCATCGACGCCGATGAGTCGCGTCGCAGCCGCATGGAGACCACTGTGCAGATCCGCAAGACCATCAAGGAGGACCGCATGAACCAGCGCCGCCGCATGGTACGGCAAGCACTAGCAGCATTAGGGACACGGGATAAAGCAGCTCTAGACGATCAGTTTCCTTACTACTGGGAGCACTGACAGCAACTAGAGTCACGTCGTTTCTTGCAATTGGTGGAGGCGAATCTCACGTGATGCTGTTGATGCAGGCCCCGGTGGACAATGGAGCTGCGGCGACGCCTGCTATGGCGGAGAATTGACAGCAACTAGAGTCACGTCGTTTCTTGCAATTGATGGAGTCGAATCTCACGTGATGCTGATGATGCAGGCCCCGGTGGACAATGGAGCTGCGGCGACGCCTGCTATGGGAGATGCCGCGAGCGAGATGACGCTGTTGCAGCGGGTAGGTGACGCTGAGTATTGTATACTCGAGGCAAAGAACTGACTTGTGATGTTGCTGTAGCTGTCGGAGCTTCCGCAGATGGTGTCGGGTGTGCAGTCGAGCGATGCGGCTGTGCAGCTCGAGGCGGTGACCAAGTTCCGCAAACTGTTGTCTATTGGTAAGTGCCAGGACACTTGGTGAAAAGGATGTTAAGCTAATTCTTATACGTGACTTAGAGCGCAACCCGCCTATTAAGGAGGTGATTGACACGGGTGTTGTCCCCATTTTCGTGCAGTTCCTTCAGCGCGAGGATTTCCCCACGTTGCAGTTCGAAGCTGCCTGGGCTCTCACGAACATTGCGTCGGGCACTTCTGCTGATACCGAGGTGGTGATCAACCACGGTGCCGTGCCTATTTTCTGCCAGTTGCTGCTGTCCACGAACGACGATGTGCGCGAGCAGGCGGTGTGGGCTCTTGGTAACATTGCTGGTGACTCCATCGAGTGCCGTGACATGGTTCTGCGTTGCGGTGCCCTCCGTCCGCTCATGCAGCAACTGACGGAGAACTCCAAGCCCACAATGCTGCGTAACGCTACTTGGACGCTGTCCAACTTCTGTCGTGGCAAGCCGCAGCCGCAGTTCGACCTTGTATCGCCAGCACTCCCGACTCTGGGTCAGCTCATCTACACCCACGACGAGGAAGTGCTGACGGATGCATGCTGGGCTCTGTCGTACCTGTCCGATGGCTCGAACGAGAAAATTCAGGCTGTGATTGAAGCTGGTGTGTGCCGACGAATTGTCGAGCTGCTGATGCACCACTCTCCTTCTGTGCAGACACCAGCTCTGCGTACGGTTGGCAACATCGTGACGGGCGATGATCTGCAGACACAGGTTATTATCAACCTAAATGCGCTTCCATGCCTGCGTGCACTTCTGGAGAGTCCCAAGAAGGGTATCCGAAAGGAGGCGTGCTGGACGTTGTCCAACATTACGGCCGGCAACCAGGAGCAGATCCAGTTCATCATCGAGGCCGACATTTTCCCGTCTCTGATTAGCTTCCTATCGACGGCCGAGTTTGACATCCGCAAGGAAGCCGCGTGGGCTGTGTCGAACGCCACTTCTGGTGGTTCGGCGGAGCAAATCATGCACCTTGTCAGCCTTGGTACGTCCAATAACATATCGTATTGACTGTTGTAATTACTAACGCGTTGTGCTATTCACAGGATGCATTAAGCCTCTGTGTGACCTGCTGGAGGTGAAGGACGCAAAGGTCGTGATTGTGGCTCTGGAGGGTCTTGAGAATATTTTGCGTACGGGTGATGTGAAGAAGACCAGCGACATCAACGACGTTGCCACGATGATTGATGAAGCTGACGGTGTGAACAAGATCCAAGCGCTGCAGTACCACGCCAACGAAGGTATATCTTTGAACTGAGTTTCATTATTCCTTGTGCAGATGATGCTAATTATTTTTTGATGAACAGACATTTACATGAAGTCCATGAAGATTGTGGAAACGTACTTCAACGGCGAGGAGGATGCCGAGGATAGCCTAGCGCCCGACACGGATGCTAACGCACAGCAGTTCCAGTTCGGAACATCCTCTGACCAGCCCACCATGTTCCAGTTCGGCCAGAACTGAATCACCACGGAACCATGAGGTAGACAGTTATGGAAGACGAATTCGAATGAACCATCGGACGAAAGCAGTAGCAGTCTGTGGATCATCCAGGGAGATAGTACTCGTACGAAATGTATTTCCCTGTTTGCTTTTTTAGTCGAATGATAGTTGCTGTCACATTGATGGCTGTCGGTATGCTTTCTACTAGTACATGAATGCAACTTGCACTGCAAATATGCCGCACGAAAACAAGATCACCAAAATGAATACCCCTCACTTCAAGTTAAAATGTACCATACACCATAAAGTGTGCACCACAAAACCAACCACATTTCTCGCCTCGTCGCATGCACATCACGTTTGCGCAAGTGACAATGTTGTTTAAATGTTACTCCAACGGTATCGCAAGATCACCAAAATGAATACCTCACTTCAAGTTAAAATGTACCACACACCATAGAGTGTGCACCACAAAACGAACCACATTTCTCGCCTCGTCGCATGCACGTCTCGTTTGCGCAAGTGACAATGTTGTTTAAATGTTACTCCAACGGTATCGTCTTCGACGCGTCTACCGCAAGAAGTTTCTCGAGCGGCTCACGTCGTCGTAGACTCCACTCTCACTCTCACCACCGACATCCAACCCGCAATGGTGCATTACCGTAGTACGCGCGGCGGCGTCCGCGGCCTCAGCTTCGAGCAGGCGGTTCTGACTGGATTGGCTTCCGACCGCGGGCTTCTGGTGCCCGAAGCCGACGAGTTCCCGACGCTGCCGGCCGATGCGCTGGAGAAGTGGGCGTCGCTGTCGTACCAGGAATTGGCCGTGGAGGTCATGCGCCTCTTCATCGACGAGAGCGAGATCTCGCGCGACCAGCTGCGCTCCCTCGTGACCAAGAGCTACAACCCCAACACGTTCCGCGCGGACGAAGTGGCGCCCGTCGTCAATGTGACGGAGCAGATGTTGGTGCTCGAGCTCTTCCACGGCCCCACGTTCGCCTTCAAGGACATCGCGCTGCAGTTCCTGGGCAACCTCTTCGAGTTCTTCCTGCAACGGAAGAACGAGAAGCTTCCGGCCAACGCTCCCAAGCATCAGATCACTGTTGTGGGCGCTACCTCAGGCGACACGGGCAGCTCCGCCATCTACGGACTTCGCGGCAAGGAGAACGTCGAGGTGTTCATCCTCTTCCCTCAGGGCCGTGTGAGCGCCATTCAACAGCGACAGATGACCACCGTACTGGACGAGAACATCCACAATGTGGCTATCAAGGGCACGTTCGACGACTGCCAAGCGATTGTCAAGGACTTGTTCGCCAACGCCGACTTCAAGGCCAAGTACAACTTGGGCGCGGTCAACTCCATCAACTTTGCTCGCATTCTGGCGCAGATCGTGTACTACGTGTGGGCCTACTTCCGTGCTCGGGAACAGGGCGTGAAGGGCGAGGTGGCTTTCTCAGTCCCCACGGGCAACTTTGGTGATATCCTTGCGGGATTTTACGCCAAGAAGTTGGGTCTGCCTATTGGCAAGCTCATCGTAGCCACCAACGAGAACGATATCCTCCACCGCTTCTTCTCCACTGGTAAGTATCACCGTCGCGACATTGAACACACGATCTCGCCGTCCATGGATATTTGCGTGTCGAGCAACTTTGAGCGTTACCTCTTCGCGCTGAGCGGCGAGAACCACGACGTTTTGCGCGGATGGATGCAAGGCTTTGAGCAGACAGGTGAGCTCACGATCTCGGGCGACCTGCTTGCCAAAGCGCAGGACGAGATGGCGTCGTTCGCGGTGCTCCAGGATGAGGTGCAATCTACGATTGCTGAGTACAAGAAGGTGCACCAGTACCTCTTCGATCCGCACAGCGCCATTGGCGCGGCTGCTGCCATGCACTACGGTCAAGAGGCTTTGGCGGACAAGCCGAACTCTGCGGTGGTTGTCGTTGGCACTGCCCATTACGGCAAATTTTTACCTGTAGTGTCTAAGGCACTTGGCGTGGCGGAGTCGGAGGTCCAGCAGCACCCGATTCTCAAGTCGCTGGAATCGCTCTCCACCCGGTTAGCTGTTGCGAGCAATTCGAGCGCAACTGTGGCCGAACACGTTCGCAAGACCATCGCTAAGAAGAACCAGAAGGCCTGCAGCAACTGCTTCAGTCAGTGGACATCGGCTCCGACTGAGTGCAAGCTCGCTACCATTGGACTTGCCGTTGCTACTGTGGCCGTCGCATTCTTCGTGGCTAAGCGCTCGAAGTAAATAACTATCCAAGCGAATTTGCGGTAGTTTGTTAGTGTAGCAGCACTAATCCATCCTGTTCATTATCTGATGAGAGGGAACCTACATAGAGAAACACCATGAAGAAACCAGTTCTGTCTTCTAGTTTTGCAGTGAAGAATAAATTATTTGGATGCCAGCAGAACATGTGAACGCTCATCAGCTTTCTTACCGACAGATCTATCACCTTGCTTCTGAACTCGGCAGCACATCCTAATACTAAACATGCATGTCCAACGCGTGAGTCTGTGACCCTGTACCCTTCATGTTCATTCTTGCCACTGTTCCACATACTCATTGACGTGATTTCATCTTGTCCTGGGTCAGCACGCAGACTGTAATTGACTGTATTGGAATGTCTGTAGCCCGATGACCACAAGACAAACCGTTCAGCATCTACCGATAGCTACAATATAGTGCAGTCACTTATGCAGACGCCACATCGTGGCGTCTGATTTTGCGCGAGATACGCCTTCTGGTGCTGTTTCTGAAGACTCTCGCGAGTGACGGTAACAACACTTGGGACGCCGCTCTTCATTCCGGTGGCAGGTGCGCGGAAACTCTGCTGCGAGGGTTTCGCGGGTTCTTTTGGTGCAAATGAAATCCGCTCCTTCGTGTACTGGTTCTCATAGGAATATTCCCCGGGTCTGGTTCTTGACAGAACGCGCCTCCAACCTGGAGGTAATCGCGCTATTTTCTTGGGCTCAGTCGGCGACAGAAGACGGCCGACCGGTACGATGAGTTTCTTGAAAGCGTCCATTACGTTGGTCGAGTCCAAAGCCGACGTCTCAAGGAACTCCATCGAATGTTTCGCTGCGAATCTGGCAGCTTCTAATGTGGACACCTCTCTACTCTCCGGTAAATGCGCCAGGTCGCACTTGTTGCCCACTAGAATCAGCACGAGACTTTCATGTGAATGCTCGTGGACTTGTGCTAACCACCCAGTGACGTGTTCAAACGAACTGCGATTTGTGATGTCGTACACGATCATGGCGCCCACTGCATTGCGGTAGTAGGCAGCAGTGAGCGACTGGAATCGCTCCTGCCCGGCAGTGTCCCAGATCTGCGCCTTGAGTCGTCGATCCCCGACGCGAATGGTCTTGGTCGCGAACTCGAAGCCCACGGTCTGCACACTCTGCGGCATGTACTTGTTCTTGGTGAAGCGCATGACGAGATTGGATTTGCCCACGCCGGAGTCGCCTATCAGGACGACTTTGAGGATGGACTCGGCCATAGGTGACGAGGCTGGCGACGAACAGCGCGGACTGTTGGAAGCCGACATGGACGTCCCCATAGCAGCCATCTTAGGAGCGTTAGTAGCGGGACTGGACGTGCTCTCGCGACCACCGTTGAACTGCGTGGAGCTGATGGAGCGTCGCATATCATGACCGCGGAAGACTTGGTGCTGCGCCACCTCCTTGGCCGAGATGTACTGCTGCAGCGTGCCGTTGTTCTCTGTCGAGGAGGACGACGCCGTAGTCGCGGAGGATGAAGCTTTGCTATCCGTGGTCATGGCAGTCGGTGACAGGCTAAGATCGGATATGGAGCGACAGCGACAGCGACGCCTGGCAGAGAGATCCGCTTCAAGCGAGAAGCTTTGTTCGTAAATTGTAAGAACAAGGTGGAGGTGATATAACACAAAAGGTTAGTAACTTTTCCACAATTTACGTTATTGACTTGGCAGAGGAATGGCTTCAAGTAGCCATCTCTCATCACCAAACCGAGAGTCGCAGATATCATTTGGTAAATCTTTGAGATATGGTTGCCAATGCCAAGAGGAAGGCGTCTGCTAAGGTGAGTAGCTCACCCAAAGCCAAGCGGATCACTCGTTCTAGTGCTGTTGCAGTAGAAACCAATGCCACTGAAGACATTCGACCACCAGCACATGCAACCGATGGAGCTTCCGACTCCCAGGACAAAATCTGCTCCAGTAGCATCAAGGTCGTTGCGTTTCTCCGAGGTGTTAATATTGGGGGGCGTACCCATAGTATGAAATCCATTGCAGAGGCACTGGGTAAAGCAGGATTCAGCAATGTTGCGACTTTCCTGGCTAGTGGGAATGTCATCTTCGACGCGCCAACGACCAGCTCCGACGGAACCAATTCTTCGATGCTCGCCATCGAACATCGCGTTGAGGATACACTCGAGAAGCTCTTTGGTCACCACATTGCAGTGTTCGTTCGATCCATGGACGAGGTGACGCAGCTTGGTGAACAGGTTGTGAAGACTGCCACTGCTGTGAATGTGGTTCTGGTGAAAGAGGAGCTGAACAAGGAGCAACGAAAACTCGTAGAGGCATTGTCCACTCACGACGACACCCTTGAACATCTGGACAAAGCATTTGTGTGGTACTCAAGTACCAAAATGAGCGAGTCCCCACTGTTCAAAGTGGCTTTCGACAAAAAGTTAAACCTCCCGGTCACTGTACGTACTGTGAACACCTTGCGCCGTATTGTGAAGAAATTTGGTTAGCATTGCAATGTGATCACGTCTGCCAAGCATGCATCAAAAGAGTGTCAGGTAGAAAATGCGGAAATGGTGATGGATCTATTGGACTCTAGTGAATCGCTAGTACTTGAAATCACACAACTACCGTAGTAGTTTCACCCAGCTTTCATACGATTTCTCTTCCATGTCACGAAGCATGCATCAAAAGAGTGTCAGGTAGAGATTGCGGAAATGGTGATGGATCTATTGGACTCTAGCGAATCGCTAGTGGCGACTTGAAATCACACAGCTACCGTAGTAGTTTCACCCAGCTTTCATACGATTTCTCTTCCATGTCATATCGCCTTGAAGTTTTTGCTGCGAACGATTTGTTCCTAATGCCAAGCTCTGGAGTCAGGATGTCCTCAATGTCCAGCTGTGGGGCCGGGATGGTGCTTTCCTTTTCATCTTCGTATTTGTTCGATTCATTCACAACCTCACTCTCTTCTTCCACACACTCTGCAGTCTCTTCTACCTCTTCACCGTCGCTGAGTTCCTCCGTAGTTGCATAGGTATAGATCTCTGGAGGTACTGGATTTGGTAACGCATCAATATTCATCTTGAAAACTCGCGCAAGAAGGTGAACACCTTGGAGCTCCTTTTCTGATAGTAGTGTCACGGCTAAGCCCTTTCCACCAAAACGACCAACATCAATATTCATCTTGAAAACTCGCGCAAGCAGGTGAACACCTTGGAGCTCTTTTTCTGATAGTAGTGTCACGGCTAAGCCCTTTCCACCAAAACGACCACTTCTCCCGACTCGATGCAAGTACGTTGCAGGATCACGTGGCAAATCCAGGTTAACCTAGTGTGAATATTAGGGACCAGCGATTTTTTTAAAGAATGGATGCATTCCCACGTACCACAAAGTTGACTTTGTCGACATCGATTCCTCGCGCTGTAAGATCTGTTGACACCAACACACGGGAACGAGACTTTCGGAAACCTTCCATTACTTCTAATCGTGTAGCTTGCGTCTGTGATCCAGTAATGCATGCCGCTGGCCAACCTTGCCCTGCAAGAGCCGTGGCCAGTGCCTCAGCCCGGAACTTATCGTTGCAAAATACCATACATTGCACAAACACAATTTCCGATAGCAGCGCCGCTAGCCTCACCACCTTGGCTTTCATATTCAGAACATCATCGCCTGCTGGGGTTGATGGTGACTTGACAACGCTGTAAAACTGCCTCACATGACGAAGCCACAGCTCTGGAGCATTTGACTGCTCGCGTTTCTTCCAGTTCTCGAGGTCTTCTGCGGATGAGATGAACTCGGTAGTAACATCACCAGGGCCGCGGACTCGGACGATCTGACCAACATAAGATCCAAGACGGGCATTAGTTCAGGTACATTGTACGATGGTTTAGTTGAAGCTATAACCTGTGGAGTCCTCATGATCTGCGCCACTCCAATTATTTGGTCAGGTGAGAACGTAGCTGAAAACGCGAGTGTCTGACCCCAACAAAAAATAAATTGGCAAGAACATGTCCAGTTAGTAAAAGATGCCTGCACCCTTATCAAAGTAAATTCATTACCTGTCTTCTTTCAGGGAGAGCGTCCGCAATGTATTGGATCTATCCGGTCGCAACGGATGAACATGTTTAATTAGCTCTTTAACACCCAGATACAACGTATCGTACTTACATCTTTCTCGAAGTCTTGTGTCATGAGCTTGTCTACCTCATCCAACACGAGTAGGCGAATGGCGCTACACGGCAGTGCACATTGATCGATGAGTGCTCTCACCCGTCCTGGTGTGCCCACCACAATGTGACAACCCGCTGCTAAGTGTATCTAATAACCACTCCTGTTAAAACTCAATCGACCTACGCCACATTTTCCCTTCTTTACCTGATCTTGGGCCACTGGTAGTCCACCGATGCACGTGCGGATGACAACCTCCGGTCGAAATTGCGCCAATTGACGCAAAACGGTCTCGATCTGCACAGCAATCTCCCGCGTGGGCGCCAAAATCAACGCCAAAGGGTCTCCTACAACCGGTTGATCCTCAATCTGCTTCTGTCGATGCTCCACGTAGCGGATCGCGTGCTCGATTGCTGTCACTCCAAAAACTGCAGTTTTTCCAGTTCCAGACTTGGCCTGGCCAATGACGTCGTTGCCGAACAGAGCCACAGGCAACGCGTGCAGTTGAATGGGTGACGGGCGCACGAAGCCCATCGCTGTCAGTGCACGGCCCACATCGCCATGCAACGGGAGATCGCTGAACGTCGTCGAGCTCGCGGTAAGCGTATCTGCCATTTAAACCAATAGTGACTAGAGCCACCGAAACTGTAGCCATCTATTCTCACACGTCGCAGACAACTTCAAGTATTGAAATGTGCATCAATTTCAACCTTCTGCTATCTGCTCCTCGTTTGGTAATGACTCACCGTCGGGAACGGGGACATCAAGATCGACATTATCTACAAAACTAGCAGGGAAATAGCCCTTCGTGCCATCACACGTTTCGCCGAGCCACCACTCATCATCTGGTTTGGAGAGCACACGGATAATCTCGCCACGATGAAGACTCAATTCGTCCGAAGGCCTGGAATATACTTCGAAGTACCTTCTAGAGAGAAGTCGGACTCCACAGAAGCTATGTTTAATTTTTTTCAATCTTTTGTTTTCCGCGGCATAATCTTGCGTAGCTCGCATTTGGACATGTTCTGGCACAAATTCGTTCTGCTCTAACGTGCTTCGACAGCTGGTGTCTGACTCTACCGCTTGATGTTCATTTGCTGAGTCTCCTTCACTCGGATTTGTGCACAAAACTTCCGCTTCGTGTTCTCCACCGTTATTTTGTTCACTGTGTGTGTCATCAGTGCTCGGTTGAACAGAACGCTCTCGGTATTGTCGAGATTGTTGTCGTGGTGAGAGCTGACTTGATCGTAGTTTGTCGTCTTGCGGTGGGGGCACTGGACTCGAGCTTGATCCGGCGCTGAGCTGTCTTCGGATAACCACAAATGTTGCGCCTTGTTCTCGTTGGATTCCGTACTAACCCGAACAATACTATCGTTAGAGATAACTTTCCACTGAACGAGTGTTCCATCATCGCCACCGACTGTGACCAAATATTTGTCGTCGAATGAGAAACCCATCGCTGTAATAGCAGAGGAATGCGCTTTATAAATATTTCTCTTGGCACCACGCGATGCAGGATATCTAAGAAGATGGAGATTTGACCGACAAGCAACAGCCAGTAAGTTTTCGTTAGATCTCAAGCGAAAACTTCCAGACTCATAGTTCTCGTTTATCGTCTTTGCCCCTGTAGCACAAACTGCAGCAATGTCTATTAGATTGGGTGAATCCTCTGACCATATCCCCGGTGTAGGCCATCCAAAAGCACACGTCCAATTAATCCATTCCACATCGCGGACAAGGAAAGCGTCAGTAATCTGCTTGGTTTCACCCTTTGTTGGAGATATGAGCCAATGAAGAATTTCGCCATCCGCTGCATTGCTTAGCAGGATATCACTTTCCTTATTCCAGGTTAAATGGGTCACTGCGCTTGAATGGCCTTCGCAGACGTGAAGCTTCTTGTAGCCGTTGATAACATCATAGATGTAAATAAAAGTGTCCTTCACCCCAACTGCTAGATATTTTGCATTTGGGCAGTACTTTACTTTTGTGATCGCTCGAAATCCAGGTCCCGACAGGCCTGAATGCAAATTTGAAGTACTACTGGAATTTGGCTTGATGCTCTTACGCTGTGATACCTTAAACACTTCACAGTCCACTATCAGCAATTCACCCGAACTAAGTCCAATTACAAGTTCGTACCCTGCGGGGTGGAACTCCATACAAAAAGCTTTGATGCTGGATGTGATTAAACTTCCAAGGTACAAACGTCGTTTACATACGTGCTGCTCGAGATCCCAAAAGCTAAGGTATCCATCGTACGACACCGTCACAACCTCCTCCATTGACGGGTGTGCGGCACAGGTGGCCACGGCACCACTACGAGCTTCAAAGAGCATTTGCCATTCACCGTACGCGATATCAAGCTCCCAAATACAGCTATTGCTGGTGGCGACGAGCACGCTTTTGCCATCATCTTTCCACACAATGCTTGTCGGCTTCGGTGTAGTAGCCTTGCCACCAGCGGTAAATTCATTTGGTAATACCGTCGGTAATTGAAATTTTTTGGTTGGATCATCAAGCGGTACAATTGCATGTGAACCTTCAGAAAATGTACCTGTGAGTGGTGTGAACACTCCCTGTGTATTAACCCCAGGAATTCTCATCGGTTTGATCATTTGGCATTTCCACAACAAAAGTTTTCCGTCATTTCCACACGACATGATCATATTGAGCTGTTTAGAGTATGCCATTTGATAAACTGCCCCATGATGCGCTAGCGGTCCACTATAATTGAGTTCACCCAACCGTGAATGTAAGACAGTCGAGTTAGGCCGCAATGCCATTGTCTTCGTCAATCCTTCCATCTCCACCTGGGTTTGTTTTGGTAACTTCAATCGATTGCCAGTTTCTTGATCGTGCGGTACAACATCAACGAGTCTACCTGTTGGCTCGTACAATATTTTCTCTAGCACAAGCTCGTTTATTTCAGCATCGGTATACTCATCTGGAATCTCCCACCACTTTGCAGGTTCGGAAACAGTATTGATATCTGGACTCGCTCTTGGCTGCAAAAACAAACACAAATCTCCTTTAGCTGTGCCAGCGACGATCCGGCCAAGTGAATGATCAGTGGCATTTATCGCAACCAGTTCCTTTGACTCTTCATCATAAATGTATATAGGCGGGGAATCATTCACAAACGTTAAACTCGTGAAGTCTTGGACCTCAAAGCGTCCATTAAACGACGGAACATTGCCCTCCAGTTTCCAGACTTTCTCTGTTGGGGTTGGAGGACGTAACCTGGGAGGACCACCAAATGTCGAGTTGAAAAAGGCATGATCGGGATTCTCTTTTGAAGGAGGGGGCACGTAGTTGGCTTTCGTGAGAGTCCAAAAGCGGATGTGCCGAACACCACAACTGACCAACGTATAGCAAGTATCATCATCGTGTAAAGATTGTCCTGGCTTCTTAGATCGATGTGTCTCCGGTCGACCATATCCCTGAAAAGGGTTGAATGCAACCGCGTGAACTCGAAATGTGTGACCACGAGCACTAACCAACAGTTCTTGAGCTTTCCAGTCGTGAACACAGATTGTGTTGTACATATCTCCACCCAAAGAAGCAATGAGTTTGCCATCGTGAGAAAAGCTAATAGATCTGACAGCAACTTGATGACCCTTGAGGCGAGCAAACCGTTTGCCCAGTGGTTCATCGTTTGCATTCCATACCAGAAGAAAAGCAGATTTCCCTGCTTGCCCTGATGCAACGATTCGCTGATTTGGGTGAACTGCCACGCTTGTAATTTCGCTGGTATGTTCTCGGAAGTACCTTTGTGAGTTGGTTTCTTTCTTGTACAATACCACCAAAGTTGCAGTAAACCACATGATCTCGCCAGTTGATAAGTAGAATGCGCTGCTGTTAGTACTTGCATTTGGCGATGCAGGATGACTACTAGAGAGCGACGTTGTAGTCCCACTTCTGCACCCGTAGACAAACTCAAGCTCTAGCGATGCACATGGTGCTTGAGTAATAAATACCACCAAAGTTGCAGTAAACCACATGATCTCGCCAGTTGATAAATAGAATGCGCTGCTGTTAGTACTTGCATTTGGCGATGCAGGATGATTACTGGAGAGCGACGTTGTAGTCCCACTTCTGCACCCGTAGACAAATTCAAGCTCTAGCGATGCACATGGTGCTTGAGTAACAGCGCTAGTATCTGAGCTAGACGATTCATCGAGATCGTACACACTTGGAGCGAATATATTGCTGCGGCATTGCGGATATCGCATCAAGGCTCGTTCGTACATTTGTTGCCTTTGCTGCGACAAGATAACTTGCGATCCGTCAATGCGTTTTTCCATGTAAGCAACCCGGGGAAGTACTTTGTCTAAGAAGTACAGCAAGTTAGCAGAAAAATAACCTCAACTGATAGACAAGTTCGTCCTACCGAAAGTAATTTTGCCTTCCGGACTACGGGGTCCTGGGAGCGTTCCTCCCATAGCATTATGCTTGTACTGGTGACTGCTCTTCAGAGGTGCACCGCCAATTCTGCTCCACAAAGTAAAAGGTCAATAAGAAATACAACGACATAGTAAAATTTACAGTACTTTGGCAGTTTGGGTGATGCTGCAGGAGGGACCCGAAAGTAATTTTGCCTTCCGGACTACGGGGTCCTGGGAGCGTTCCTTCCATAGCGTTATGCTTGTTCTGGTGACTACCCTTCAGAAGTGGACCGCCAATTCTGCTCCAGAAAGTAAAAGATCAATAAGAAACACAACGACATAATAAAATTTACAGTACTTTGGCAGTTTGGGTGATGCCGCAGGAGGGATAATATCCAAGGGCGTGACGACGGGATGGACGTGCGTCTTCTTGGGCGACACGAAAGGCTTCGCCGCTTTGACGACGCTGTTGGACCACGAGCGCTTGGAGTTGACGTTGGCCGCCATGTCCTCGAACTCGGCCAAGACTTTGGCCATCTGCTCCCTCATGGCTTCGAGCATGGACCCGCGCTCTCGCAGTTGGCGCTCCACCTCGTCCGAGATGAGAGCTGTCAGTTGATCATGTGCTACGCTGTCACTGTCACCTAGATACAGAGGTTAGAACGTCGGTAACAAGCACACAAAGAGTATGTTCCTTACTCATGGCAAAATGCGGACTGGTCAAGTTGTTGAAGTAAAACTTCCAGAGTGATGGTCAAATGTATGTGGTGCACATGGTATGTACGTCAACTGCACATAATCTACCCAAGATCTCCCACTTTCAAAGCTTCTTGGCGAAAGGGAAACATGCGCGCGAACGAGGAAAAGATCGCGCAGTTGCTGGACAAGGTCGGCACACCGCCCACCTTTATGAACTTCTACTTACTTTGTATGTGCAGACCACGGATTATGACAAGGATGAGCGCTACATGGCCACGTCGGATTTGTGCGTCGAGCTCAACAAAGACGTCGAGTTGGGTTCGTACCTCGAGCCAAAGTACGTTCTCCGCTCTTCCATCTGATGAAAAGAAACTTATCCTGTCTTGTGCGTTGTAGAGTGTGCGCGGCGGTTCTGAAGCAGCTGGACGACAAGTCGAATGACGTGCAGTCCATCGCAGTCAAGTGTCTGGGCGTCTTGGTCACGAAGGTACAGGTGACGCAGGTGGCGGACATCTGCGCCAAACTCTGCGACCTCATCCTCAACGGCAAGCCAGAGCTCCGCGATATCTACTCGATCGGTCTCAAAACTATCGTGGCGGACATGTCCCAGTCCACTGGGGCCTCAATCGCCACTGGGATCTGCACACGGCTCCTCACAGGGCTAAGCAAGGAAAAGGATGCAACTGTGAAGGCCGAAACACTCGATATCCTCACGGATCTCCTACGTCGCTTTGGATATGACGTGGCCACGGAACACGCGACGATCATGGAGCTGCTGATGGTGCAGCTCACGGACGAGTCGCCACTGGTGCGCAAACGCTCCACCGCGTGTGTGGGCTCACTAGGAGTGATGGCATCCGATGTGCTCGTGAGCCGCTTGGTGGAGCATCTGATCAAGGGCATTCAGGGATCTACCGACTCTGCCAACGTGCGCACGCTGATTCAGACGATTGGAATGCTCTCGCGCACTGCAGGTCACCGTCTTGGACAGCATTTGGACGCTGTCATCCGCATTTTGGTTCAGTTCTGTGGAAATCCAGACGACGAGTCGCTTCAGAACGAAGACTCGGACGAGCTTCGTGGAAACTGCTTCCAGGCATTTGAAGCGTTCGTGATTAGATGCCACAATGAGATCACGCCTCATGTAGAGGCGATTCTGAAGCTTGTGATGCAGTTTATTTCGTACGATCCCAATTACAACTACGTCGACTCTGCTGATGAAGACGAAGATATGGAGGAGGAAGAGGAGGAATACAGTGATGAGGAAGGTGACTACAGTGATGACGATGACACCAGCTGGAAGGTTCGTCGCGCTAGTCTTCGCGTTCTGACAGCAATCATTACGACGAGACCGGAGCTGCTTGAACAGATCTATATTCATTGTGCTCAGCTTTTGATCTCGCGCTTCAAAGAGCGAGAAGAGAACGTTCGGATCGATGTGTTTGGAGTGTTTGCCGAGCTACTTCGTGCTACTCGCAAGACTCTTCCGAACTCGAATGGAACTGGTTCTTTCCACCCGCCAACATCAAACGCTTGCGTTACCCAGTTAGAGCAGCGTCTGAATGCGACTGTTGTTGGAGCCAACAAACAGTTCGGCACAAAGGCTTCAGTTCCGTCGCGCTGTGCTGTAGTTGCGATGCTGAGTGAGCTCGCGATGGTGGAGCATGGAAAGCTAGGAGACTACATCGGGCGTTTGATGCCGAACGTTCTCAACGCAGTTGAGGACAAGCACTCTGACTTAAAGCTTGACGCCCTTTTGTTTCTTCGACTGCTCGTGGATACACACCCGGTTCAGCCGTTCCGGCCGCATATTGAAGCGATTGTTAATGTTGCAGTGCAGTGCGCAAAGGGAGATTGGTACAAGACGGTTGCAAAAGCGCTTGGACTAATTGAATCTCTTGTCCGTACTATCCGTTCCGATGATGGAGATTCGACGTACAAGCCGTACGCGACGCGCTTTTTTGACGCAGTGCTGCCTTGCTTGAAGGTTCATGACATCGACCAAGAAATCAAGGAGGCTGCGATCAGCAGTATGGGAGAAATCGTTGCTGTGCTAGGTGCGTAGAAGGTTTATGGTTGATAGTGAACATGTTTTGCTAACGTGTGGTCTTGTGATTCTAGGTGATGAACTTGGTCCTCGTATTGGAGAAGTTTTTCCATTACTCATGGAGCGCCTCAACAATGAGATCACGCGAGTTCAAAGCATTAAGGCCATTGGAGTCATTGCTCGCTCGAAACTCAAATTGGACATGTCTCCTATCCTAGTGGAGTGCACCCATACTCTAGCTCAGTTGCTTCGCCAACAGTCTCGCACATTGAAGCAAGCGACGTTGGCTACCCTGAATGATCTAGTTGTCCACAGGGGTGCTAATATGACGGAGACGCTACATTGCGAAGTGGTGCTCGAAGCTTCAACTCTCCTGGTTGACGTGGATCTACAGCTTTGCCGTATGAGCATTACGCTGGTGTCGAACTCGCTCAGCGTATGTCCGCGCGTTGCCTCAACGGACGCTTTGTTGCAAAACGCTCAAGTTAAGGCATTGGAATTGTGTCATAGCTCCATGCTTCAAGGCCCGACGTTAGATGCTCTAAAGGGCCTTTTTGCGCAGCTTACTCAGTTGAATTCACCGGGTAGCAGTTTTACGGATCTGTTTAAGGCATTGATGGCTACACCCACTGAAGAATCGAAGCATTCCGTACTGAACGTTGCGCGCTGCGTTGCTGGCACATGTGTCGCTACATCTGAAGAAAACCGGAAGCTGGCTTTCGCGAAGTTTGTTGGTGACATTACTCAAATCGAGTCTGAAAAGAACAAAGTTTTGGCGCTCTACTGTTTGGGCGAGTTTGGCCGCAAGATCAAGCTTGCTGGCTATACTGACGTGAAGGAGACCATTTTGAAATGCTTCAATAATGTAGGTGAAGAAGTGAAGACCGCTGCTGCACACTCTCTTGGTAGTATTTGTGTCGGCAATATGGAAGAGTACTTGGACACCATCATGGTCAAGTTGGAGCTCGGAGAAAACTCATATTTGCTGCTGACGTCACTCCGCGAAGTCATTGCAGACCATGCAGCAAAGCCCCACCACGGTTTCGCGATGTATGTTGACCGTGTCCTCCCAGTCCTGCAGAAAATGAGTGCGCACCAGGAAGAAGGTGTGCGAAATATGGTTGGTGAATGCATGGGAAAGCTTGCTGTGACGGATAGTACCAAGATCATACCGATTGTGACGGAACTATGCGGCTCATCAGATGTATGGTCGCGTTGGACTGCTGTGACGAGCCTGAAGTACGCGATGACAACCACCGCTCAGGAGCCAGCAGTTAACGCGATTTTCGCTCACGTTGACCCCTTTTTAGGTGCACTTGAAGACGAAGATCTGCACGTGCGTCGCGCTGCATTGCTAGTGCTCAACACGGCTGCTCACCACCACGCACACTATTTGGTGCCATACGTTCGTGACCGAATTTTCCCCGTACTTTTGAAAGCAACTGAGATTAAGCTGGAGCGCGTGGTCGACCTTGGTCCGTTCAAGCACAAAGTGGATGATGGTCTCCCTCTTCGGAAGGCAGCGTACTCGTGTGTGGACACATTGATCCAGGTATTGCCACAGCAGCTCGATATCAGCCTGTTCTTCGATCAGCTAAAGCGAGGCCTGGGGGACCAGGATGATATCCAAATGCTCAGCCACCAGATCTTGATCAAGATTTGCTATGTGCAGCCTGGCAGTATTGTTGGCGCACTGGATTCATTGGTGGAACCGCTAGAGAAGACGATCAACAAGAAGGTGAAAGAAGACCAAGTTGGCCCTGAGGTCGAACGCGTCAAAGATCTCATTCGCAGCGCGTTGCGTGCGCTCGATGCGATTAGCTCTGTTCGTGACGCCGACTCACACCCGAGGTTGAATACTGTGATGGAGAATGCGAAAAAGAACAAGATGCTGGGGCCGCTGCTGGAAACCATTCGGAGTGAACGTACAGGAAATTGAGCTGATTTAATGGGGTTACCAGAACTTGGCGACTGTGATACCTCAACGGTATGCGCAGGTTAACAGTTGATTTCTGATCTGTGCTCAGGATAATTTACAACTCATCGTTCAGCCCCCGCTTTTCATTCCGCTTTTCATCCGTCTTGGATCTTTCCGCAGCGAATGCAGATTGAGTTGGTTTTCGATATGGGTGTTTTTTGTTGGTGCTAGGTTTTGAGCCTTTAGCACTTCTCTTCTTCGCTTTCTTTCGTTGGGGGTTTCTTGGTCCTTTCTTATGGTGCTTGTGATGGTGTTCGTTGTGCTTTGAATATGCTTTGCTATTCCATTCGTACTCCATCACATTGTGTTGTTCGTCAAGGAATCTCCTGACATCGTCTACGAAAATTCCCTTTTGTAGTCCAACGAGGAGTTTTGAGTCACCGACTTCGTAGATGTTTACTTCGACCCCACCGTTCCAGAGCATCTGATGTCAAATATGTAAGTATATGTACTCCTAGAGCCTTGTTGATTTCTGTGCTTTTGCTCACCTCTTTCCACCGTGATGCAACGTCAGCAAGAGGCTCGCCGTGTTCGTTCTTCATCGTCACAAATATCATTTGGGGCCCAAGTAGCTTCGCTTCTTTTTCATTCCTGAAGAGGTTATGGAGTAAGCACTGTGGTAAGTAATGTTCATTGCACTTCATTCCACTCACTTGTTTGCAAGCTGTCGATAATGTTCACTTCCTTCCGTGGTCAACTCTTGTTCTTCGTCTCCAGCCTCCCAAGATTTCTCCAATGCGTCATAATCGATTATCTTCGTGGCGTTACAATGAAGAGCACAGAGCAGCAGCAGCACTAGGAGCCTCATCGTACCGAGATTTTGATTGAGATGACTCTTCACAAAGATATCGTTGGCTGATCAGCAATGCGTGCTACTTCCCATGCGTCTATTTCCGGTTATGAAGACAACATGGAGTGTGCAATTCTAGACACCTTAATTCATTGTCCATTGTTACCAAGATCATAACACCACAGCTGGAGCGGTATGAACTGTTGCCTCGGGGGTCAACCCAATCAGCATGACCAGAACGATTCTCCGCTGATGAATCCACCTGATACCCTACCTGGTAGCGCTTCAGTAAAAAGTTGCACCCAAGCCTGTTTCCTTCGTCAAGAACAGAGCTCACGGGAGCTGCAGGTGCGTAATATTACCCTGCAATTACACGTAGTTACTAATTGGCTTCGTGTCTGCAGAAACTTCGTGACTCGTATGTTGCTCTGAAGCAGGAGACGAATAAGGAGATCGCATATCTAAAACAGCAACTTGCTTCAACAAAATGTTCGAATAGCCGGACACCTCCGAAAACTACTTCCGTCCAAGTTTCAACCACACCACCACCATCGTCCCCGCATACACTTGTCCCAACGGTGTATTCAATCACAGATTCAGGTGTGAAGCCATCCGGACGGATCGATCGCTTGGGAAGCATTAAGTCTGCACAAATATTGTCATCTCTACGACAATTTCCAGCTCCTACAACTGGAGGAGTGGCGGTTGCGAAACGAGTTCTTGCAGCTTTGGCAGACCCCATGATGATGACTCAGCCTTATTTGCGTTCTCTTCAATTTGCAGCTGATATCGTGGAGTTAAGTGCTCAAATTAGTCCATTGCTGGAACAAGAAGCGCGCTGTTTGGACCTACCCAGCCCAGTATACGTGTTCGGCGACGTTCATGGCAACTGGACGGACTTGTGCTTCTTTGCAAAACACATTTGGCCTCTGGGTCTGGAACTGACTGCAGGTAGTTTCCTTTTTCTCGGTGACTATGTTGATCGTGGCAGTTCATCTCTCGAGTGCACAGCCTACCTCTTCGCCCACAAACTCCTCTATCCTGGAAAAATGTTCCTGTTGCGAGGCAATCACGAAACGCGTGCTGTTAATGGCCTTGAGGCACACTACGGATCTGGGTGTTTGTTGGCTCAGTGCAAGTCTCGGTTCGGTGCAAGTGAAGGTGGCGTTGTGTGGCATCAGATTAACAACGCATTTGATCGTTTGCCCGTTGCTGCTATCATCGACAACGATGTTTTCTGTGTGCACGGTGGAATTCCACGTCCGATTGATGAAGGCGAAGACTTACTTGAGACGATCGGTAAACTACCATCGACAGCATCGCTAGACACCTTGGAAGTTGCGTTCTACGCTGACAATCCACAGGCCTCTATGATTGCGGACATGATCTGGGGCGATCCCGTCAGAAACGAAGATGGTCATGAAAATAACGAGAGTTGGAGATTGGACTCGAAAGGCTTTGGCAGAAGTCCACGCGGTGGTGTTGCGATACGCTTCGGAGCCCGAGCAATTGACAAATTCCTCGAACAATACGGGTTTTCTCGCATCCTGCGAGCACACGAGGCAACTCGAGATGGATTATCTTTTAGTAATGCGGCACGCGTGATCACCGTGTTCTCTACGTCCAAGGACCATGGTTTGGGTGATGATGCTAGCTGTGGTTGCGTTCTCGTGGATAACCAACACCTACGCTTTTTTAATCGAGCAAGAAGTGCAGGCAAAAACTATCGCCAGCAATTATTCCGGAACAGCAGTACATCCTGTATTAGCCGTTTGTCGGGTGGGCTTTCAGCAAGGAACTTTACTAACGTGTGCAACAAAACTTCCGTTGTTCGCTGCCCCGTAAGTGCCTTGAGAATCAGTACCATCGACCAAGGTCTCGAGTTTGAGCAGAGTGGGGCAAATGAAGACAACAATCAAGATGAAGATGACTAACCGAATTGAACTCAGGATTGAATACAACATTTCATCAAGTACCAACGTGTGATTTTCCAATCTATGTGTACCAGTTGGCAAGGGAATCAAATATGAACAGAACGGCGTGCTAATCTCAGCACTCACCGCAGCAGTTCTACATGTAGCAAGCATCTAATGAGCAATCTACTGCCGAGAGCAATTACTCATCGTCAGTTTTGACAGGCTCCTTGTCTGCCAGCTTAAGCTGCTTACGCACGCGCATCTTGAAGTCCGAAATCTCGCCCTGGTACACTTTGATGGACTCGTTCTCCACAAGCCAAATCTCCTTGGCGACCTGGGAAATCAATCGCATGTCGTGACTAACCAAAAGCATGCCACCCTTGAAGTTGTTAATGGCACGAGCAAGCGCATCAATAGACTCCATATCCAAGTGGTTCGTAGGCTCATCAAGAAGCAGCATGTGTGCGTTTTGCTGGGCCATGTACGCGAACACAACACGACTCTTCTGTCCATCAGAAAGCTGACCCATGATCTGTGTCTGCACCTCACCGGTAATGCCGTAGCGACCCAGGTAGCTGCGCACTTCCTCAACAGACTTGGTCTGGAAAAGCGAACGGAAGTACTCAAGTGGCGACCTCTCGAGGTCCAGCACGTCCACGAAGTGCTGACTGAAACGAGCAATACGCAGTTTGCTGTGTGGTCGAACATTTCCTGCAAGAGGCACCAGGTCTCCCGTGATCAGCTTCAGCAGTGTGGTCTTACCCGTACCGTTGGCACCGACAAGGGCGACACGCGAATCCAAGTCCAAACCCATCTCGACACCGGAGTACAACACAGGAGAGTTCGGGTAACCGAACGCCACGTTCTGGAACATAAGCACCGGAGGCGGCAGGGGTTCCGGGTTGGGAAATTTGAAGTCACCAGTAGCCTCTTTTTCGACCTTCTCAGTCAAACCGTCACGGACCATCTTCGCCAGAGTCTTCTCCTTACTCTGAGCTTGACGGGCAAGCTTGGCGGAACCGTGACCGAACTTGGCAATGTACTCCTTCATGTGCTTGATCTGTTCCTGCTCCCAGTTGTAGCGCTTCATTTGGTTCTCCTCCTTTTCAGCCTTCGTACGCACGTACGTGTCGTAGTTACCGGCGTAGTACTCGAGCTTCTTGTTTGTGAGATCGATGATATTCGTGCAAACCTCGTTCATGAACTCCTGCGAGTGCGAAATCATGAGCAGAATCTTCTTCCACTTGGACAGGTAGTCTTCAAGCCACACAACAGCCTCCATGTCCAAGTGGTTGGTCGGCTCATCGAGCAGCAGCAGTGTCGGCTGGATGAACAGAGCACGGGCCAGGGCAATACGCATGCGCCAACCACCAGAGAACTCCTTGGTCTTCTTGCTCATCATAGCATCGGAAAACGTCAGACCTGACAGAATCTGGCGAGCACGGACCTCGGCAGTAGCCGCGTCCATGTCGTCGAGACGCTCGTACAGGTCCGTGAGACGGTCTGAGATGGCCTCGCTGTCTTCCTCGCTAATGGACTCGTCCGTCATCTGCTCCGAGAGCAGGTCGGCTTCAGCCTGGAGCTTGTTGCGCTCCTCGTCGACAGACAGCACCGCCTCCAGAGCCGTCATGTCGCTGGCCTCGATCTCGTGCTTGAGGTGGTAAATGTCGATGCTCTCGGGGATGGGGATACCGCGAGCGCCCAGCACGTTCATGAACGTGGACTTACCAGAGCCGTTGCGACCGATGAGGCCGTAGCGACGGCCGTAGTTGAGCGAGATGTCGCACTCCTCCATGAGCACCTTGCCGAAGTACGTGATGCTGAAGTTCAGCACGTTGATGTCCTTAAAGTTCTTGTGGACAGCGCGCACATTGTGCGAGCACGTGGCGATGATGCCTTCTTCAGCGAGACGGTCGGCCATCGACATGTTCTCGAGCGCCTCGGCCTTCTCGGCGGCTTTCTTCTCATCGGCAGCTTTCTTGCGCGACTCCTTCTTGCCCTTGCGCTCCTTCTTCACGCGTGGTTCTTTCTTCTCGCGAGCCATCGTGGCTGTGATCAAGTCGGTCGAAGAGCTGCGCGCCTTAACCACCAATACCAAAGTGAGCCAAGCAAATGCGTGGCGTAGAGGAGGATAAAACCTCAAAACCTCAAAACCT
>NBNE01000337.1:0-25636 GCA_002215365.1 Phytophthora megakarya
CTATACACCTTTGGGCGGTCAAGTGTTCACCCACTTCGTCACATCCAACTATGGCAACTGCAGGAACATGTGGTAAACATCTGACGGCGGCTTGCAGTTCCTCTCGAAACCTTTCTGAAATGCCGAGATCACCCAAAGCAGCGCGAGCGCTTTCTCCAGCTGTCCACGAAATCGTTGGCGGCAATTACATCGTACGCATGGCACCTCTTTGCCGTCTGTTCCTTGGTACGGGTTCGGAGAAATCCTCTGGAAGTGACAAAAGCGTGTAGAATCTTCTCCGACAATAGGACCGATCTGAAGCATTGCTCGATATATTCCCAGCGGAAAACCCGGAACATTCGTCCCTTCCATGCGTTGGAGTCGCTTCAGTTCAAACCACAGCTACTGATTGTTTTTGACGAAACGGACAATCTTTCCACAATCGTCTTCAAGTTTCTTCAGTCAAGGCAAGCGGTGAACAAAATCCTTCACGACCAAATAAAGTGTGTGAGATACACAGCCATGAAAGAATACCTTAGGGTGTTCTCGTTGCATCTTCGTCCAAACCAACCGGTTTGTGCCGGTGTTGTCAGTAACGACAGCTGCAACAGTGAGGAACGGAAGTTTCACCAGTACCCGTGACAGATCACCCGCCAAAAAACCGCGTCGTGCGAAGTCGATCCGGTGTACACAGTCTCCAGAAACACTGTCAGATCTTCAAAAAGCTGGACATAGTTGATAACGGCTTGGCCATTGATGTCCGCCCACGCATCAGTGGTAACCGGATAGCATTTGTTTTAGAGCTTCAGCATCAGTTGCGAACGAAACACGTCATAACAGGTGTCAAGTAGGGGCCCGACCAGCTGCTGTCGTGTCGGAGTTACGCTCGAAGGTGTCAACAACGGCATCACAGCAAACAGCGTCTGATATTCCACCTTGTGGAAGGCCAGGCCAGTCAAATAGAACCACATGGCGAAGTTCACATGAAATTCGCAAACCTTTCCAGGTTTTAGCGCAGGGCGAAATGCATAAGTAATCAGTGTTGATTTCAAGCGCTTCGTGCACTTATTGCTAAAATGGTAGCGAATGCGTTCAACATGCATTTCCCGGAGGTGTGGATGATCTTTTCGCATTTTATACATGACACGATTCCGTTTTCAACGAGAACTTCATCTCATATGGGGTCCTGAGGGGGCCACTGCGTCGGACAGCAGGTTGGCGTCCAGCGGCTGAAGCGAGAGAACCAGACGAGGGTGGGCTTGGCGACGTAGTGGGTAGCGAAGCAGAATTCATTGAAGTCACGTTGGTTGGGGCAGGTAGAGAGTTGTGCTTTGGTAGTTCTGAGCAAGAACAAAAGTGATTAACTTTTTGCGCTATCTCTATAAATCTCTGTGAACTATTCATTGGGGTTGTTGCCCTAATATTAAACAGTGCTTTTTAACCATTCACCCGTAAAAAAGTAATTACCCACCCCAAGCTTTGTAAAAATGTGGGTCCCCCATAAAGTGTGAAACGTATATTGTTTTGATTTAAAAAAGGGGAATTGCCAACTTCAGAGTGCTGCTCTTTTACTGTTTAAGCGCTATAGAGCAGATTTATACGTTTATCTGTAAATCTTTGATACTACCGGCGTAAATAAACACGCTTGTGCATTTGCACTCGGCAGACAAGCCCTCACCAGTAGCACCATCTTTGAATTTAGGTACGTACACTTCTTGATTATAGTTCGCTGTGGTAGTGGCACATTTCTACAACCTGATAAGTGCACATTGCAAAACACTTTTCTGTGAATGGTATACTTTTGACATTCAGTAATAGGGTTTCGTTAGCTGGGCGAGCAGTTTCAATTTACGTTCCGAAAAGTAGCGCCGTAAATACCATCTACAATGCAAGATATAACGTCGAAATGATAGTGGGGCCTGTAATTTTGTTAATCTCAGATACGAAGGGTGTAGAGCACATTCTTGTCTCGAAGATCGGCTTTCAGCTCAGTGCTAAGCCATCTTGTATGTGGGTCGGGCACTGGGGTGCGAAAAATTAAATTGCTAAAACAATGCACTAGGATTTTTTATTTAATCATTAATTCTCGACCAGATCATTTTTTAGAATTATGACCAATTTTACCGTTGACGACAATTAGGTTTTTATCACTCACGGAACTACCCATGCATAATCTTGCGTCCAGTCATTTTCCATACCATCCGCGAATTACAGAGATTTTTTATGTTCATGATACGAATAAACTCACTTTACAATTCACCAATACCCCTCGAAAGCAGCCTCATCGTCCACACTCTTACTATCCAGGAATCTCCTGGTTTGTTCAGCTGCAACAGCCGCTCCAAAGTCATCAAATTTACAAGCGGCTACACGAACGTCCTAAACCATCTTTAGCGCTTCCATCCTATCTACGAGGCGATTACCGAAGCTGCTATTCGAACAGCGACCTTGGTATTCATTCGTCTGGTCGAGCGAGCGATCAGCGACATGTTCCGCTGGGTTGAGTGGATTGTCATGGATTGCCTACACTCAACGTTTTGTGAACGTGAATTTGTTCGGCGCAACGCAAATCTCCCTCACGTTTGCGTAAAGACGCTGAAGTTGTATCTCGACGGGATGTTTGTGGTAGTTAAGGAGCACATCATTGAGTTGATACAAGGCGCTACAGAATTGTATCAGATGGATGGACCAGCGGTGGACGTCACTACATTGCTATCCTTTCTGTTTTTAATGACCTTGGCTCAACTGAGGCTACTGGCCCTCGCTCGAGTGACGACCACGACGATTTTGAATGCCCCTCGCGACGATTTGTATTGCTAGCGGTTTGTCCCATGGAGGACGAAGGCGACCTCAGTGCCCAAAGTTTGTTTTATTTGATGGGCGACACTCTTACTACGTACGAACAGCCATGGGAGAAACGGTCGCCACTAAGGTGGGAGACAACTATTCTGTGAATCAATGTATCGGGCGGCGTTCTGGTGCAATCCCGTTGATAGGATGCGCTAGTCATAGGGTTGCACTTGCTATGAGAGATTTCATGGAATCTGAAGAAGGTCTACTCGACAAGATCCACAAACTGAATACGGTGAAGGATATATTGCTCTTGCGGTCTAACAAGAGCTTAGCCTCGGTGATACGCAACGATATTCGCTGGTCGAGTAGGCACGTGATGCTCCAACTCTACACAAAGTTAGAGCCGTTTCTGCGCTCATTTGACGCTGAAACGGTTTCGGTCTACGATTTAGAACATGTGAAGTTGAGTCGGTCCGAGAACCTTCGAATCACATCACTACTCAAAGATCTAGGCAACTTTGAGTCGGTTATAGAAACACTTCTGGGTCGTCTCTTACGCTATCGACAGCACGTCCTCTCTTTGATCATGCTATCGCTAAATACCCAGATCTGAAGGATTGAATGACCCCCAGTGCACCAATCATCAATTACGATGCGTTTGAGTCCGGACTGGTTAAAATTCAGCGGGAACAAGCCCTCATGGCTGCAGAGCAGACGGCTTGCGCAGCGGTTGAAGGCACAACAAACCCTTAGAAAGAACGTCGTGACGCTTCTAGGAATTCTTTTGTCGAGCGGTTTTCAAACGCCGCAAGACAACTAAACGAAGTGCCTACGTGGACGTCGGGTACGTGCCGCCCACGCCAAACGAGTACGAACACCTATTTTCCAGAGTCAAGCTCATGTTCAGCTACATGAGGCAGCGCATGAATCGTGTAACCCTCGAGGCACTTGTCTCCCTACATTGCACTCTCTCACTATGGGATGTATACACTGTAGACGAAGATCGTATCAACAATCGTCGCAATGCTGGACAATAATGGAATAATTCATTTTGTGTGAATCGACGAAAATATTAATCCAACATTTTATTTACCCACCCCTGGTCGTGCAGGTAGGGTCTTTACGCAAAGTTTCTTCTGTCAAAATGGCGTTTTTATTAGATTGGTGGTTTTAGGAGGTAGAGTACATATACGTTGTGCGAGCTGAGCTAGATCGTTCCTGGTTCAGATGCTGTGGTTGCGAAACAGGCGCTGGGTGTGTGCGTTAAGCATAATGCGGTACATTACGGTCCTAACAAGTTGATAACTCTACATAGTATAGTCATGCCACAGCATCATTCAACCGACCCTAAACAGGTAAATGCGGTGAACATGCTGAACTGAAGGATGAGATCGTGTCTTGTCAACCTAGAAATCTCAGGAATATCGCTAACTTGGTCAAAAACGTCAGTACCCGGCTTCAGGAACCAGGACCACATTAATATGATTTGGACAGGGCCACAGACATCATTTTTGGAAACTGCTACACCAGTAATATTTAACAACAATTAAAATCAAAGTTCTGCACCAACGAACATTTGCCGTCTGCGATGCGTTCTATCCCAACAAGGAAGTTCCATCGTGTCCAACATATTCAATAAGCCAAGAAAGAGTCTTATTCCATGCACAAGGCTTCCGCGGACTATAGATCACCTATCTACGAGTGTGTCGTCCACGATGTAAGCTCACAATGAAACACAGAAATCTGTTTATTGTTCAAAAACAGTTAACGAACTGTCGTGGTATTGATTAGCAAATGCCATCCTGAAGTTGGGTCCAATTATTAAAAATGTCCCTTTTTAACGCTTTCACGAGCCTCCCGTACAAACTATACTATAGAAGTTCAAGTGATTTGTCGTTAAAAGGGCACCCACTGCGCCCTTTCAGAAAACTGTACTTCATTGTTGTGTCGCGTGGAACATTCTAGGTTCGGTAAATTTGCAAGATTTGCCGATGCAAATAGAACATAGCGATTGACTTGCTTTTTATATATCGTACGATTACATGATGAATACGCCACGTACTGTTTCCTTTGTTAGAAAAGATGATATTAATTATGTTGAACTTCTCAGTGCGTCCTTTAAAACGTTTTTCCACTTTTTTTTCGCAAAATGTCTAAAAAGGCAATGTATGCGCCCATGTATCGTGAAAGGGTTAAATGAGAAAACAACAATCACATAATAATATTTTTGAGGAAACGCAAACTATAAAAAAATTAATACCCCGTATTCGGGAAGTTTTAGAATGAGGATGTGGTGTATTGAATTACTTTGCAGAATCCAAATAACCAAGCCGAGAATCCGTATGAGTATAACCACTATGCTCAGTTACTGGATGAACTCTGAGTCCATCTGGGGAGGAACCGGTGCCACCAATTCGGCCAGTTTTAGACTATGTAGCTAAGAGTAGATAACGGTATTTATGACTTCCAGGTAGTATTATTTGTATAATAATAGGGCCGACTAAATAATATACCCTTTCTGAATGGAATACCCAAGCATAGCTAAGGTTATATCGTTTGTCATACCATTCCAAAGAGCATACCCTTGCTGGTTTCGTACTCGATAGCCTTCTGAACGTGATGTTTTCTAATGTTCGATCATGTTGTGTTACATTCTCATTGAAACCGCAAACAAGCAAACAAAACAACTCACTTGCCGAGTGCCAAAAGAGCTAATATAAGCATAACTCCCAATGGGACAATTGGCTAGCAGATAATTATATATACGTATCCTTATTGTCGTGCATCCTATAACGAGAGGGAAGTCGTGTGCCGTTGGTACTGTCAACCAAAGGTTCGATTGAATATCTCTGGGACTAAGATTGAACACAGGTACATGCATTGGTGGCAATGTCAACGATCCAATTTAAACCCACCATTTGCCTTTTATTCAATATCGCGAATGGTTTGCTCTCCAAATATTACTATGAGCCTAGATCCGGATACTGCAATCGCTCTATTCATAACTCGGTATCATCTGACCCCCATCCACTAGTGTTCTCCTTCTGAAGTAACTTTAGTCAAATTAAAGTGACGGTTCTACGCATTTAACGGTCTCACGGTGTTTCTAGTCAGACCTCATGAACTATTTTTAGTTCAGCAACATGTTGAACTGTTGATTTAAGTAAGTAGCGAAAATTGTTCACTGAATCGTGAGTTTGAGCTTACATGTTCTTGTTTTCTATTCTCTGCATTGAATTACCGGGAAGTAAAACAATACACCCAGGTGGGCGAGTTATCTACTCCCGTAACTAAGGTCATGTAACTTGTACATACAATATATATCAGAGATACTTTCAGGCGATTACGTACATGCATGTGATAACAACGCGAATCCCATCAGCTTACCTAAACCTTCAATCTACATATGTAGATCTCACCTGTTTAAAAATCTGGTCTACTATTGTTTACTTATTTATAAACTTCTTCCATTTCCGGGTAAATATGCCTGCATCATACAGGCTGTATGGACCGAAATCCAATATATATGCCTGTATATTGGATCTCGGACCATTCGTTTTGTCAAAAAGGATGAGAACCGCTATGTATCGTATTGGGAGGATATTCTGATCATAGATTGTTTTGGGATTTAGGGATTATATTCATATTGCTTATTTATTTGTAAATCTTCAACGGCTTTCATTTCCACTGATAAATTATGCCATATTGTTTATTTAATACTTGAAGTACTTCTTTGTAAACAATTTGGTTCTCTAAGTACTCAAGTAAACAGCCTGGTTTTCATGCAGAGTAAAGGAAATAAACAATATTCCGAAAGCACTGTTTTCGGCATGTATAAAAATGCTAGTTTTCAGTAAAATTTACTAACATCCATTTTGACCTTACAGTTTTTAAGAAGAACTTTGTCGCGAGTGAACCTTACAACGACCATGTCTAAACGTCAGAGCATCCCTTGCGACAGCGAATCAAATACGAATGAATTTGATACCAAATAGGTGATTAACGGTCCGTCAAACACCTCTGTTCATTTATTTGATGGGCGCGTGGGATCACGGTGATATCATCATAACAGCTAATCGAAAAAGGTATGGTTGTACGAGCTCAAAAGATTCTTTAATGTGTTATCACGCCTCATATTGGAGATTTGGGTGTGACGGAGTTTCCTAGGATGGAACTCAGTCGTTTGGGACAATTGGACAAGGAAATTCATTGTCCTCGACCAGCCTTGAGTAAGGGCGTGGTGAACGGCCCGGGTGTGTATCGGCGAGGATATGTTGGGGCTCGCCACTCCACTCCCGTGAAGCACAAAATGAAGTGCAATTATGCCACACAAGATCGGGATCCACGAAAACGTAATACATCGGTATTCCGGAGTCCCAATATTCAACACACTCCGTCCAAATCGGAGGTATCACCGTACTTTTGAGTGGTCAAGCAAACGACACCGTGATAAAGCTTTTGGGTCGATGGGTATCCAACTGCTTCGAACAGTAGTCCATCCAAGCAACCAATTCAACAGTGTCTCTTTCACGAGTAATGGTGGACAATCATGGTCGACGTTCAAACCAGACGTAAGCCCAAGCGAGTACATTCTACGGGCTGCCTTGCCGCTGTGAATGATCTCTGTACCTTGTGTCACACATTAATATTGCCAATTCTCTTGCCCGTCCAAGGTCAGCACCGGGTATTCTTCATAGGCACTAGATAGCCAGTAATACATTAGCTTGATAACTAACCGATCAGCACCCGAGTTCAATAGAGTTATTGCACCCCTTTTCGAACTAAGAGCGTCGAAAACGACTTTGCATCAAGGCCTGCTGAAGTAGCCGCTCGTTTTAACGTCCGCGCTACTTCGGTAGCGGTGATTCCTTTATCTTCACCGGTTGATAACGCGGGTTGACTACCTATCGTGCCGTAGAACCTGGCTCCGCGTAAAATCTACCGAGCTGCTTGGAGGGGACATATTACTTCGTCACCGGATCGATGATGGAAACGGCGCGCCTCGCGTCCAATCTGATTGTTCTTCGCACCATGAAGCCGGATACCAAACGACATCAGCTCGGTGCGGTTTAGCCGGACCTCCTCGACAGTCCTGAAAGATGACATCCCTTAGACGAAGGACATAACTGTGGTGTCTCTTGCTGATGAATAGATATTCTGATCTCCGGAGTAAGAAGAAAAAGGCGAGCAGCAAACCACCCCACAATAATTGACCCCGTGAACATCGTAAGTCTAAAACATGATACACGTTGCGAAGCAGATCGGGAGAAAGTGGTTGCTGCTTGACGACGGAGTCTGTAAATCGTCGAATCCCACGAAGCAGGATCGCATGTCCTGCGTTCACGCCGGTCGTACTCTGCTGGGTGCTTGTGGAACCACCTCACGCACACAGTTTACTGCAAATAGTGGAGTAAGTATTATCCTGTCCTGTTTTGTTCGTACCATACCGCCAAGATCCACGGCGAAAACTCCCAACTGCGCGGCGTTGGCATCGACGGCCTCTCGAACCATCTAGGGATTAAAACCAAGGAAGGAGCACTATCGACACCACTGATCCCAGGCTCGCATGTACTGTACGAGAGACTTATCAACTAAAGCACCCACTTGGAGCATCGCTCCCAGACCCACCAAAGTTTCCTTGAGCTCGCTGGAACCTTGACCTGCGACAGAAACACGACATGTCAGCAAAAACCTTCGCGAGCTCCTCTGATTGGCACACCCTGCTACCTGCTTCGGCCTTGACATTGTCGCTACCCGCAAAGTGACGCGCAGTAGAGTAGAATTTATGCTGTACTTCTAAGAGTGTGAGTAAGAGTATCATCGCTTGTGCATATAAGTTCTTGCTTGAACGCTGATTTGTCTAACAAATTGAAGCCGAATTATCAATCCAGAAGCGTATGTGTATCGGCTCATCAGGACTACTGGTTTACCCAAACAATTGACGCAAAGGCAGCGCTCATCAGTTCCCGGATGTAGATGCTGAAGTTATCCGTGCCCGCAGTATGAAATTCAGCAATTTGTTAAAGCCCTTCTTCGTCGAACTCTACATGTAAATATATTTTCCGTCCTGGCCAGAGGGCACCGAGACCACGATCGCTAGCGTCCATGAAAATAAGATGGTCCGGAGCGCTCGTTGATGAAAAACAAGAGAGTGGGATGGGATTAAGCCGTTCTAGTTGGATGATTGCAGCGAACCACCGTAAATCTTTTCATACCTCGTCCGAAATCCCTGAGGGTTAGTCGCTCTGGCTCAAGCGGCGATTCGTTGGAAAAATGGGCTGCAGCGCGAATACAAGTCGTCACGTGGTGCAAACTCCCTAGAAGGTTACTCAGCTGCTTAATAGCTTTGTTGCTAATGCATACATGACCTGAATTTGTCCGATGGCTTGCATGATCTTCTCGACCTGTATCGATGCAATCTTGTAAGACTCCAGTGTAGACCTAGCGCTTTACCTTTGACGAACCAAGGTTGTGACTTTTTCTTCGATGCATGCATGTGGTCCTAAAATTGTGGTCATCGCTGTCCGCAGAGAAATGCTTGCCTTGCCTAATCGAGACCCAACGTCTAGCCCGATGCAGATGTAGTCGTCCCACCAAGCCTTACCATCAAAATTACCGTTAGCCAGCGCACTCTGCTCAGGCCACTGGGGTGATGCACATACATGCAAATGAATAATTGCTTCACATGCAGAAAAGTAGTGTCGCGGAGAGTCTGACCACCCAAATGTGCAGGATAAATCCACAACCAGAATGCCCAGCTCTAGAAAAGCTCCTGTAAAACGTCCTGCCACCTCTGCGGCGAGTGGAATATTACGAAACGCACTTGCCACACCCCCTGTAGCCATTTGAGCCAACCCAGGAAATTCTTTCTCAACCTCGAGTATTCATTTTGCAAGTACAGCAGTTCCATCATATTTAACATTGATTGTTGGTTCATCTTGCACTTGGTCATTCATCGAAGTGCCCTTCGGGCACGACAGATCGTGTATCACACGAGTGTCCACCGCCAAGTCTGCTTCGCTTTTGGGTACCGCTCCAACAGGGCTGCAGGTGACGCCATCCAGCTTGGACAGCAAGCCCATATCCAAGATAAGATACCTATTGTCATCTTGGCCTTTGTGAAGGCTTTTAATCACAGCATTTTGAGCGCGCACTGCCGACCCATGATTCTGTGGCGGCTTCATTTGAGTTGGAAACGAATTCCTCCACGTTGGTTTCACCCCGTTCGTGACGATAGCGGGCCACTCTTCTTTGTATTGATATGATCTCCAGCACGGAAGATGATCTGGTACGCTTAAAGCTTTATTTAGCCGAGGATCGCTCGATGTTTCTCCACGAACATGACGGATCGAGTCCGGCAAACTCGGACTTGATCTTCGTAGAAGCTCGCTGTAAGCCGATTGATTTGCCTGATCGATCCGGTACACCTGTACATCTTTCTTCACAACGGATGCTGCGCTCGCTCTAGGAGGTGTGATATCGTATTGGCCAAAGAGAATCATCTGATTGAAAGTGGTGACTTCATGATATAGCGATAATAACTGTCCTCTGGCTCGCAAAGTGAACTCGCAACGACGTTGCTGATCCTCCCTATGGGTGCGCAGAATCTGTTCTGGAATCAAACGGGACACAGATGCTTGTCGGTTGCTCTGTGGATACCCAATCTTATCGCGAACCTGCTTTCTGACCGAATCCAAGCAAACTACCGGCCTGTGATGGACTTGCAGCGGCATACCGACCTCTTGACTGTGGTCATACCCATTGTCTGGGCAGTAAACCTCTCTGCAACCGTCTTGCAGCGGATTTTCAACGCTCCATACGTGGTTTGTAGTCTTGTCAGAGTATAAAACCTCTCTGCACTTGTCGCACAGCGGGTCAGCAACGTCCTGAGTATGGTTTATGGTCACCTCACGACAAACTATCTGCCTGCTTATGTATTGCAGTGGCTTTTCAACGCCAAACACGGGGCGTGGGGTCACGACAGGACCGATCAATCCACTATCATCCATTTGCTATGAGCTCTCTCGAAAAGGGGTGCACTTCTTTCTTCGAGAACTTCTCTAGAGCATTCCAGCTCTCAGGACGGGTCTGCAAAATCAGCCAAACCAACGATGAACTGAGTGAAGGCTTTAGCGCCTGAAACGCGACGCTTCCTAGTCTGTTTCATGGCATTGTTACGCGTCCATAGTACCTCCTTCCTTTGTTGACTTGGCATCTCGCATCCCTCCGTAAGCTTTTGTGATGAAACCCCTGGCAGTCTTACTGGCACGAAATGTCCTCGATAGTCGTAGTTGCAAATATCACCATCCCCGGGGCATCCTTCTACCGATAAGTAGTTCATACAAGGCTTTTTACCTTTTCGGATAGGTAAGCTGTCAATACTGCCGCGGAGACCGGCATGCTTGGTGGCCGATGATTGCTTTTCGTATTGTGTTGAGGGCCCTTATATCGAATCTCGGGTTTTCGTCCGAGGGGAGATTTCGTTGCTGCTTCCACCCTCTGGTTTGTCATACGATGCGCCACTCTCGCGTAAGATTTGTTATTGAAATAAGAACTTATGTTCACGTCACCAGCAGCCTTTATGTCCTGATGCACGAGACATGACCGGAATTGGTCAAAACAGTCGTCGATCCAAGCTACCAGCTCTGGGACAACTTCGGGTCCGGACATGGAGTTTGTCTTCCACTACGTAAGTAGATATCACCCAGCACTGTCAACGAGATCTATTGCCATCGGCTGGTTCATCTCATTCACGATCAATAAGAGTACCTTCAAAAGCGTACTTACCATTGACCAACAGACCGTGGGTCTCCACTTGCTGTCGCCTTGGATTGAACTGTGATTTGGTCTCGGAACCTGTGGTTACAAGCAGTCCAGTATTGTTGCTTAATCGCACGTTGACCTGTCCGAGTGCGATTAGTTGGTCGATATCGCGGGCCATTTCAGGATCATCCCAAAGGCGTTGGCGAAGGGCCACAAGTCGAGTCTCACTACGATCACTTGGTCTTTTTTCCCGCACCTTGCGATCTTTCTTTGTACCCACCGATTGCGTCACCTCTTCTAGTTCCCCGAGGCCTTCCTGGTCGTCGTCCTCCGAGTCTTAAAGCAGCTCCAAGTACCCCGCATCCGTTCCAGTGAAGCCGGGTCGCTCGGGCATGTTGGTCAACACCTCCGACTTCTCCAAAAATAACGCTGTTTTTACAATGATGCCCTGGGACGCACTACGTTTGCCTTCGTTATAGAAAATGTTGTTCAGAATATGATCGATTTTGTTGTTTTGTTCTCGCGTATCCGCCACGTTGAACACATGTACACTTTGGCACTCATCAACCTCCGTCAGACCCACTTTGCGAAGAACCATGGCGGAGCTCCGACTATCGGGTTGACCTATCCTGTTGAAGTTTTCATAGACTGCATTGCAGATGGCGCGCATTTTTCGGCATTACGCCAGCAATTCCTCGTCGACTGCACGGCCGTAGTGCGTAGGTTTCTAACGCCAAGTCCTGTAGCTATTCTTTCCCATAGGGTAACTCGCTGGTCCCGTCCGCGAAAGTCACTTGCACCACCCCTGTTTGGGAGGACTTATCCCACGAGTAGCCTACTACCACGCCACAATCCCAGATCTTTGGAAGACCTTGGGGGAACCGAGGAGTGCAGAAAGCACATCCGACGTTGTACAAACTGAGGGCTTCCTCTCCCGTCACCGCACGCATCGTCACTTCAGAAGCGTCTCGCTGAGTCGTGAATGGTGCTCCTTCAGCCCACAGCCCGGTCCCCACGCACCCTGCCATGCCGCACCTCGGAGATCGTTTTGCCATAGACATATCCCGCTGTTTCTAAAATATCAGGCTTAAAGAACGCATAATGTGTCATTGCGGTCATAATCTCGTCGGCTGAAAACTTCCGAAAGGCATCTCGAAAGGGCGGTATGGATTGAGGTTCTTAAAAAGCGGAAAAAAGTGAAATTGAGGTCGATTTCTCCCTCATTTTTCTCCTAATGACTGTAGTTAGCTAAAGTTTTCCAAAGGCCGTTTCGTTATCCGAAAATTCCGCCTTCCTCGATCAACTGTGACGTCCTCGACATCTTGTCTGTGGAAACAAAAAGCTACCGTCTTGAGCCCTTGGCCATTGTTGCTGCTGTGAGATTACCGAACAGATAGCTTTGGCCGAGCTCCTAACAATGTTGAGATGTTTGAGAGCGATAACTGGGCAGATGACCGGGTCCCTGAATGCATGCATTATCCGCCACGTTCTCAGTCCAAATTGATCATTTTCCGCTCCTTCTAATCCGATCGTAACTGAAGTTGTATTGTCCTCTGTTGTTAGGCTTCCTTTTGCGTCCAAAACATGTTTGGATTCTTCAGACTGAAGAAGTGGCGAGACTGGCCTATTCGTAGATACTCGCATCTACGAAGGAGGAAAAAGGATCCGACCAGCACACTGCCCCACAAGAGGCGGTGATGTGGTTGTTGTAGGCCCATCTGGTGGTACAACAAGCGCAGAAACGCTGGTGTAATTGGTAGGATCTTGTGTACTGGTGAGGATAAGCGCTTAATACCTTGTAGGAGTATTATAAAGTCCAGTGAAGTCGATTCCGAAGTAGCGTTTGTGGTACCACCGAATGCTGGCTGACTTGAGTTTGATAGTGCTGAAAGGGTTTCCGTGCCGAGACTGGTTCCAGCCATGCTTCCAACGGTAAATAGTGAAACAGCCTAGCTTCTTGTTCGCCTCTTTCCTGGGTTTTGTGAGCGATGGCGACCAGTCTAACTAATGTGAGAATTGGCACCATTGGCGGTAGTGCGTTAAATACTTCCTCGAAGATGACAGTGCAAGAGCTTGTTCGCGGTGAACATCTCCCAGAGACTCAAGAGATTGTCGAATGGTGGCAAAACGGGTACCGGAGCCCACGAATCGGATAAGTTAGTCCAAACTGTGAATAGTGGATGATCTGTACTCCACGCTTCAGACCCAGCATCGGCCATCGCGTTGTGCCCCCCCCAGATGTGTGCTGTCGAACATGTGAATGAGTACTGGATCTCCGACAGGGTGTCGGTTGTAAACTCGTTTTAATGGCTGGTGACTGGAACATTTTTCAGTTATGCCACCGTGCTTGTGTTACAGATCCACATCTGAATGTGGGTTCGGTCGCGCCCTGTTGAGTCCAGGTCCGACCCCAGTGTTGTGCAGCAAGGGGCGACACTCATTCGTTCACGTGCGTTAATCGAATTGTCTGCTTTCGTGTGTGCAAATGTTTCTCGTACTGAGGCACAGAACGGGACACAAATGTACTGCTTGAGTTGCGGTTCTTATACAGAACCTCCAGTGTCAGATGCGTCCATGAATACGTGACACGATGGCGGCTACAGGTGAGCGAAGTGTTCGATGAGAATTGTGTTTAATTTCTTCTCTTGGGTTAGTACCGCCAGAAATCATCCCAGATCGTCATGGACGTCATCTACAACTTGGCGCCGAGTATAGTGGTGTGAAAATAATGTTGCAAACACATGAACGTTCTGATAGAAAGCCCGAGCAACTGGAAAACAAGTCGAAATATAGCGCAGGCTACCCAGTAATTTGTTGATTGTGGAAACTGTGCATTTGTCGGACGCGAGCAGAGAGGTGGTACGCGTTCTTGCCTTGGTGATGTTGTCTGCGGGAACTGCAACCATACCAGAAGTAGTGTCACACTTCAAAACGAGAGCCTTCAGCTGAGTTGATCACTCCGTAACGATCGCTTCGGTAATTAATGTAGGACCACGCAACATTGTCATAGCCTTACACAAGCCCCAGTTAGTTTCTGCTCTTCTAGTCCCTGTACTAACTTCGATGCATGTGTGACCGTCGCACCATATGTTTCCAGAGAATCTACTCGAATTCAGAGGTGCCAGGGATCGTTCGGGCTGTTGATTCTGGTACAGATTGTCGATCACCGATCCTGCAACTAAGTAATATGCTGGGGAGACGCACCAACCAAACCTACAGACTAGGTCAATCACGGTATAATGTTCAAACCGAAGCCAAACATGTGAACTGGATCGGCGGCTAGTGGGATATGGCGAAAAGCTCCGGACACGTCGTCAAGCATCATTAGTGTTGGGGGGGGCCAGGAAAACGAGTTCGTAACTAAAACCTCCGACGGGCAGCTTAAATCGTACCCGAGTCGAAGCACGGGGGGGGGTCGGCAGAAACGTTGTTCGTGGACCTTGCTGTGCAGATTCGATAACAAATTGCGCATTTTTACGGAGTAAAGATGGGTGCACGACAGCTTCGTGAACGAGCTTCTCCATGGTAGAGGGACGAGAAGTTGACGCCTCCACATTACTAGGCGTATGTAACACCGGGATTTTGACATGCTCCATTATCAGCTGCGCTTGTCCTTCCGATGTACAATGCCAAGGTCACTTGACAAGTGGGCGATTCTGGAGGGGGCACTGCTGATGTTGGCTTCATCAGTCTACTGGTCCTCCGTTTTTCCTTCGCCATCGGAGGCACTCAAGGTCAGACTAAAACTGTTAGACATATCATTGGGATGTTCTATGTGCACAGTTTTTGATGCTGATAAAGACTCGGCATGTTTACTACTGCGGCCATTTATTTCGCAGTCCACGATATGTTGTCGCCGGACGGTCACGACTTCTAACGTGTCGGGTCGAATAGGAGAGATTCGGTTAGCAGGATTGAATGATATAATGAGCATCGTTGAGGTAACACTTGTAGAAAGGCTTGCTCTGCTCTTGCCGCATGCTCTGCTCTTGCCGCATGTCACAAAAACTTCATTTAAACAACTCAATTGCGTTCAACGTTGTCATGTTGACAGAAACACCTGTGCATAATGCATAGTTGAAGCGGTTCATGGCAATGCCAGTTGAAGGAGTGGTGAGTTGAACGCGGAGAGCTCAGGTATCGACGTAAGAACCTGGTCAGTGTTCACTCTCGTCTGGAATATTCATCTGATGGCGTAAATTAACGATCTTGACATCAAATCCAGGACTTTCGTCGCTGTTCTCGGGTCCTGGTTGCCGAAGTACCGTGTACATTACCGATAGTGACGTATGTAAATCCTTCGAGCGACGACACACGCGCAGATCCCACAAAGGCAATAACCCTAGCGGCATCCGGTGAACAGGACATCGTGAAGGGAGAACAGTGGACGGTTGAAAAGTAAGATAGGCTTATGAGAACGATGAAAACTCAGAAGTGAGACTCATTTTGACTCTCTGTGAACTGTACGTTACCGTCGTCCTAGTGTCTGATCCTAAGAGTACACTTCGGTTGCGAAATGTCTATCGCTTCATCCGGAAACCAGAACATCCTCCAGATACTCACCATTCTTAAACGTGACGCATTGACCAGTTGTTTTATCAGTTTGACATTCCTCATTTTCCGTTTCACCGCACCACAAGACATACACGACAAACTCGAGCTGTTCATTCAAAAGCCTTCGAGGTGCGGTTTCAAGTTTGGTGTCTGGTGGTGATGTTAGTATCTCTGTTTCTAAATGCTTTTTACGGACGAGACTACAACTATGAGTCAACTTGACACTTTGGATAGCACAGATGAGGAACGAGCGGTTCAAGCAGCGACAATTGAAAAATTGCATAAGCTGCCGATAAAGTAACGCAATGGTTGCACAAAAAGCTGTTTCAAGATATCGAATTCATTGCAGGTAGACTAGCAGCCAATAAAATAGCGATGAAGCTCTCCGACCACGTCTATTTTCCTATTCTATACGGTATGAAAATAACCCCGGAGGCTTTCTGGAAGAGGGGCAGCCAACAAAGCGATTCGATCAAAAAGATGGGCGAAGACGAACAGTGATGCTATTCACAGCATAGATCGGAAAGTATCACCATAATTAAGTGCTTTGGCACTAGATATTACAAGGAACGAGGCGAAGAGTTTTAATGAAGCCGATAATGTCGGTTAAATGACAACAATATTCGGAATATCTACGTTTCTAACGTACGTTTTAGATGCAGTGTGACGTGGCCCGTCCAATTCATCGTTTATAAGCATTGCGTGACCGCTGAGTGAGTCATTCACGTTGACATCATGACGCCTCTACTGTACCAGGGTAAGTTGCACAAATGATCCACTGATATAAGTTGTTTTACTACTCTTGTCCGGTTGCATACCATTGAAAATTCAACACGGATACCTTTCATGGCAGAGTAATATAGCGTTTCATCAACGTTTGGTGAAGGTATTATACGTTTATGGTATTGTAGAAACCTACCAGATTGTCTAATCCGGCTCTTATTCGGCCGATTTCCAATCTTAATTAGAGTCAGGAACACATATTTATTTAAGTCAAGCTCTGTTTAGGAAATTATTGACTCAATTCTACTCCGAATAATCTGAAAGGTGCTAGGGCTAATATTAGCATTGTGACTGATTAAGATATAAATAAGTCAAAATGCCGACTTCGAAGTCGGCATTCCAGCTCTTTCCACATATATAAATCCACTAGAAACTGTAGATGATGGAAACACTTGCTCGTGTGTCGGTCGAAATTGGTGGAGTTGCTCAAACAAGCAGGACAAACGTTCGAGTTGAAAACCCAGAGTTTTGCTTTGACCCAGAAGGGTCTTTCCAAGTGTTTTGTGGTCAGGTCGAAGAACTCGTTGAGCATGCGCTAGCTGCATAGGAAGTGAAAACAATTCGCTCGGATACGAATCTCTATGCAAAGCCAAGTTTAGGTGCTACTTAAAAGGATCTCGTGGCTATAAACGAAGAGAATTGGAGGAACGTGCTAGACAAAGCTCGAGATAACTATCAGCGACGTCGAAGGGCTGACGGACCTCTATGTTTCGAAATAGTTGTGTTCGCTGCAAAGGAATCAAATGCGACAGAGTCTACACGGCGACGTGCTACTCGAGGCCGAATTCATCAGGCAGCAGAAGATATATCTGACTTCTTGTCAGAGCGGACGGATGTTCACGTGGGCGAGATTGCCCGAACTCACTGGACAATGACCCAGGCTCGTCAGCCAGCCGGAACGGAGGTGACCTTGCCCGATACGGCTACATTTCGCCAGATGCAGCACTTAGATACTGTCGGAGCGACGCTACCACCGTCGAGGCTCTTCATCAAACGCTATCTGTACGGATCAATGGGGCATCCGAACTACAACTCACACTTAATGTCCAGGAGTTGCGTGCAATTCTTGGTCTTCCGAGCCACAGCACACTTGGACAAGGGATCTTTGCAGCATTTCAGCCGCCACCAGCACCTGCTGATGATATGGAAGACGTTGACCTCTTATCGTAGATCAAGAATTAAAAAAAACAAAGAAACTAGTGCATGAATACGATTTTTTCTCGCTACGCTCGTATTTGTTGTTCAAGGAGTCTGGGCATTACATGCCCAGACTCCTTGAACTGCACGTACCAGCGCAATACTGTACGCGCACTGATTCCGAAAATTCGATCGACTCGAGCGCATGGAATTCCGTACGCGTAGTGCAATACTACTGCTCGCCAACGAAATTCTGCAGCATACATGCTTGGAAGACTGCACTTATTAATAACTGCCACTATTTCAAAATTACGACTTCTCTGCCACGAAAGCTTGATAAGACTACTGATCTCCACTCATTTTTACATACGCCGACTCTCTTTTACACTCTTATTAATTTGCGCACGAGGTTGAAATACAACGATTGCATATCCCTCAAATCTCCGGATTAACACATGTTTGCAGATGGCATTTTGACCGGTTTCCACAATACTTAGATGTACTATATTATTCCGCCGTGGTTGATTCTGTACCCTCGAGGACGTTATTGGTAGGCATGCCATTCCGAAGGCCATGGGTTCTGTTCGGAAGATTTTTAAACAGGTCACCCGCTGGTCGTTTTGGTCCAGTCCAAAAATGGGTCAAAGGGCGGACCAACACTAAAATAGGTATGTTCGGGGGGACCTAAAAAAGACTTCTGAAAAAGGAAAATTATGAACCCTTTAATAAATAATGTAAATATATAAATATTATGTATTATAGCTTGAGGGTAACATACTAGAGATCATAATGCTTCTTGTTCAGTTGAAGCCACACATAGTGTTATTTCAAGTAGTCATGCTTCGGGTACTGAATCCTGCTACGTGGCTAGCGTTTACTGCAGGTGTACTGCGTCCTCGGTTAGAGCTCGTAACTTGGATTCAATGTACAAACACCTCATTGCACTCAAGGTAGATTCAAGACTGCCTTCCCTACTTCTCCTACAACATGTACCCACACCAAGTACGAGACGTCGCTTCGAACGACGCTTACCAAGCATCACCAGCGATCCTAAGAGCTCTAAGTACCAAATGCCAGAATTCACGTTGTTCTAACATCCCTTGTCCCCAGCGCGTCTATTGCAATTTCATTTAGAAACGAGACGAATACACAAACATTCACCTCACGAACAACAGCTTGGGCTGAAAGACATTGTCTATTGTGGAATTTGCTTCATTTGATTGTGTAATTACAGGCATTGGCCTTGGATTCACCTAACTCGTCTCTATGCCTGAATATCATCAAAACTCGCCGCTTTTACAGCTCTCATATTTGATAGACCAACAGACACTGAAATACGTTGATTTCTATTGGTCACTCACAGCTAAGTAAGGACCAAATCGGGACCAGACCAGCGGGTGACCTGTTTAAAACCTTACCTTCTGTGCATGGTATATGTATCTGCAACAGATTCTATAGCACTGTTGCATCAACTACGACCACGTGACGAGAGTAGTCTGCGATGAAGGATTCCGTTGGATACGGAGCCTCTGTCAGAAATGAATGGTGCCGGCTTCATAACAAAGCACATACTTACATGTAGTATTTGTCAAATCTGGTGCTGGGGTTGTTTATCAATACAGTCTCGACTAATATTTGAGACCGTATTGATGATAGCCCAGTGTGGATCGACTTCGAGACGAATCGTCTTGATCCAACCCGTGACTAAACAGGTTTTGTGTGTAGTAATGATGACCCGCAATCTACTCGATTATGGTGGAGTCCATCGATTATTAATACTCCGGAATAGAACAACGTATTGTATGTGCAGGTAATCATGTCCATGTACATGCACAAACCAGTTCCTTTACCAACTAGACATTCCTCATTGTTCATTTCACCTCGCCACACGACATACAGGATCCGTTCAATAAAAATTGTTCGTGATGCGATGTCAAGTTTGGCTTCTGACCGCGATGCTAGTACGCTTTCTCTCATCGTTTCGGCAATCGAAGTTGACGAGTATTGGCCTTCTAATCTGAAGTATACCGGTTCAACAGCTACTGAGACGCTGACAGTTTCTAAACGCTTTTTACGAGTCATCGAGGAGACGAAGGCCGTGGACCAACCCGACACTTTGGACAGCATTGATGAGGAGCGAGGATTTACGAATGTTGCCAGCAAAGTCGCAGAATGGGTGCACAAGAAGCTGTTTCAAGCTATCACATTGGTGGCAGGTCGATCAGCAGCCGATAAAATCGAGATGAAGCTCGTCGATCACGTCTATCTTCCTATTCTGTACCGCATGAAAACATCTCCAGACTATTTCTTGAATCGCGCCAGACAGCAAGTCGACCCGGTCAAAAGGACGACCGAAGAAAAAGCGGCGAAGGTATTCGCTGCATGGATTGCAAAGTATCACCCTAAGTAAGTGTTTTGATTTGACACTAGGTAAAGGGAATGGTACAAAGATTATGAAAGAACAGTATTTCTGAGTCTCTACTAGTTGTGATTGACTGTATGGTTTCCGGAAGCGCCTATGTTTCGTGGTACAGCTTGGTACGGGGCTGCAGTACTAAGCGTTAGTTTCATCTGTAGTAGTTTCGTGGCTAATCTCAATGTGTTACGTGCATTGTGTGCCTTTGCATAAAAAGTACACAAAAATTGGGTAGGCATATTTTTTTTCTCTAAAATTCATGTCGTACTTAGCATAGATATCAACTTCAACAGTGCGCAAAGCGTGGCGCATTGATCGACGCGCACCACGCCGAACACTCCCCGGGAACGGGCATTCACTGACGCAGCAGGACTGGAAGTGCTGCAAGCACCCCTAGCCAACCGTATTTTCGCCGCTACTGATGCTGAGAGGGAGCACGCCGGCCTCGTCTACAGCTTTATCTGCTAAGTTTTGGTATTTTAGCAAAGTTGCATGTGCTTCTAAGGCCCGCGCGTTCGAAGCAATACACCGTTAAAAATCAATTCTTGAAGTACATCGTTCAAAAAAATCAAATCTAGACACTAGCACGAAAGTCCTTGAGTGTATACACAAAAGTGTATTAAAGTCTTCCGTGCAATGCACGTAGCAGCTCTAAATCTACTAATACAGAAGCGAGCTTACTACTACCATGTTTCAAGGCCACGAAAACCCAAAATTTCCGCAATCACGATGTCATAATCCGTAATCTTCTAATTCGATTTATTAATACTATCACGCAGGTACATCATTTGTGGTTATAATATTAATAACAAGGGAACTTGTTGCGTCGCCATGCGGCGCATCACTTGGCGAGGAACCGTATTAATAGTCTCCTAATGCAGGTGGTACCATAAGTCTCTTGCTTTTAGTTGTATCTTGAAGCCAATCATTAGCGTAGCCATGGATATCGAATTTATTATATTATTAAAACATTAATAATACATATTCGGTACTAATAAATCTTGCCGTTCATGTACGTTATACTGAACCTCCGTATCGTACTTTAACGCGAATGCTATGACGTGAAGCACAGTGCCATTATCTTGAACAGCACACTTTGCAACTTACCAGCAGATGCAGAAGCCGAACAATTTACGAAACCAACCCACCTCCCACATCGTCCCTTCATTTTATTCGTTGTTCATCTCAACTTGGCTTGGGAAGTTCAAGAAAGACACTGAAACAAAACCAAATTGGTGGCTATTATGCGTATACTCTTTATTGGGGTGTTGATGACCATCATCCACACATGCATCAATACTATTCCGGTGTCTAGTGAAGACACAATTTCGATGAACACCCCCCGAAGTCGAACGGCTACCACGAAGAAATTTGCCAGGACGGAGATGACAAGCCTCGACAGTTTCGATGGTAAAGTAGGGGAAGAAGAAAGAGGAGGGGTATCGAAACTTCTGGATATTGACAAGAAAACGTGGTCGATCGTAAAATTCGATAACAAGTGGTCAAGCAAGCTTTGGGCTGCCATGGGGAAAACCCCAAAAGGGTTGTTCAAACACTTTCGCCTTGACGGAGCTGGGGAGAAAATTGACGAGAAGAGGAAAATTATCCAATGGTTCCGGTATGCACAAGATTACAGAGTAGCAAAGGGAACCTATTGGCTTCCAGACTTTGAAATCTACTCGATTCTAAGTGGAACATCCGAAGCGAAACGAGCCTTGCTCTTCCAGTCACTGAAAGAGATTCCAGATCTGAAAGACCTCGCTACGATCATGCAGAATTATCAGTTCAAGCTGTGGATCGACCGAGGCGAAAGCCCAAGGACAGTTGCGAAGATGCTGGGATTCCCAAAACGTAAACCCTTGAACACAGAGTTCAATCCAAGTTACACGATCCTTGACGATTTTACAAAGGAGTTTACTGGCAAGAAGTCGACAACGAGCACGACTATGGTATAGTATGTAAGGAATGGAAAACAATCACTGTACTAAAGGAGTTGCTTATCTAAACGTTTACCTAGATCGTGCCTGCTTATAAATTTGGTCCGACATATCGGATCCACTTGTTTTGTCAAAATGGTTGAAAAGGATAATCTGATTATTGATTGTCTTGGATTGTAGGTATTCTATTCGGAAGGGTATTGTATTACATGTATGAGGGGGTACCCAAAGTCGATTAACAATGTCAGTGACCACTTTCCCAACCTAGTAAAATATACTTTAGTCAATGCCACTCGTTTCAATAAGTTTTATTGCCAGCATACTTACTACCTGATTAGACAAACTGATCCATCCAAGTTGTTTACAAATAAGTAAATAAACAGAACTTAAGTATGGTTCTTCCAAGTATCCAAGTACTTGAGTAAGCTGAACAATAAAATCTCCAAATGCCGAGCAAACGCCAGCCATTCGGATGTTGTGCTGCTCAAAGCCAGTTTTTCACTCCGACAACGGAGTGTATCCACTTGTTGCACCGGCTACTCTGATTAGTCATAAATATCGAACTTTTAAGCTAACATTTAGTTTTTAGTCCATAACTCGGAAGGAAACCCCTAACCTCCCCAATGAAGAAGGTACTTTTCAAATCCGAGAAAGGCACAATAAATAAGCAGAACTTAATTAAGTATGGTTCTTCAAGTATCCAAGTACTTTAGTATACAGCTCGGTTTTCGGCCAGAGTGAACGAAATTGATGATTTCTGGATACATACATGTATATATGAAACGATCTTCGCGCCACATAACGACAATCATACGTCTCATAGGTTGGCAGCAGGAATGGCAATGTTGAGGTGATGAAGTGGATTTAACTAAGCACAGGATCAGTATATTACGTTAATTGCATCAATACCGCAACCTGTAACAACTTGTTAAACAAGTGAAGCGTCTTGTGAGTGACACGTTAATTTCGGCCTCCAAGTACATAGTTTTGGCGGATTCCCGCTGTGAAGTGAATCGCTATAACTTGCAGTTAACAATTTGAAACAATAGAATCCCACCCTATTGGAGTCCTAGCAAAATGTACCTTAGTCAATGCCACTCGTTTCAATAAGTTGAATTGACAGCCGACTTCTATCTGATTAGACAAACTGATCCATCCAAGTTGTTTACAAAGAAGTAAACAGTATGGTTCTTCAAGTATCCAAGTGCTTATGTAAACAGCTCGGTTTTCAGGCAGAGTAAACGAATCTAAAGTGTTTTGGACAATATTAATCGACCTTCGCGCCATATAACGACATTCATACGGCTCGCCGTACGGCAGCAGGAATGGCCAAATCGAGGTGGTAAAGTGGACCTAAGCACAGGTACAATACATTAAGATGATTGTATCAACACCGCAACCTGAAACAAATGTGTAGCATAACCGTTTCTTGAGTCTCAATAACTACCCGATAATGCAGCTGCGCCCGTGCAAATGCAGTAATCGGATCATGATTTTCTGTGAAACCTTACGATTGGTCCAGCTCGAAATATTTACACACATGTATAGAACCACAAAATTGCCGTCACGACAGAGCTCATCATACTTTCCGATCAGATATATAGCACCCGTTCTTTTGGAGATATGGGTTGTCTGCCCAACTTGATTAGACAACAAGTCAAGACCTTCTAGGGGTGCTACTGTAGAACGCCAAGAACGCCTCGATCAATTGCTTTACCACTTTGGCATTCCTCACTTTTCAATTTCCATCGACACACAACATACACGAGCCGTTCAATCAAAATTATTCGAGATGCGCTTTCAAGTTTGGCTTCTGATGGCGCTGTTAATATCTCTGTGCACTCCTCCCAACGCTTTGGCCAGCGAAGTTGACGAGTATTGGCCTGTTAAATCGAAACATCCCGATTCAACAGCTACTGAGAGGCTGGCAATTTCTAAACGCTTTTTACGAGGCATCGAGGAGACTGTGACCGTGGATCAGCCCAACACCTTGGAAAGCACTGATGAGCAACGAGCGGCACCGGTACCTAACGAGCTATCGACTGCTGTCAGTAAAGTCACAGAACGGGTGGCCGAGAAGGTGTTTCACGGAATTCAAAAGGTGGCAGGTCAATCAGCAGCCGAAAAAGTCGCGATGAAGGTCACCAACCACGTCTCTTTTCCTATTCTCTACCGCATGAAAACAACTCCGGACTATTTCTTGATTCGCGCCAAACAGCAAGTCGACCCGATCAAACGGTTGATGGACGAAGAAGCTGCGAAACAATTTGCTGCATGGATTGCAAAGAATCACCCTTAATGAAGCTCGTTGACACCAGGAAAAGAGAGAATGATACGAAGGGTATTAAAGAGCGCAGAATCGTTAAGGTCGATCGAATAACAAAATTTCTGAGTCTCTGCTACAATGTCTACATGTAGAGATGTCGTCTCTTGGTGCGATCCTGAACCAAGCGTATCTACACATCGTGCCAATTAATACTGTTATCGCTAGCAATTTTAGAAGGATGACCTCTTCCTTGAAAACAGCACATTCTTCTGTAAACGAATTTATCAGAGCATGATTTTGAATTGATTCTCAATTCCATAAAATGATACAGCTACTGTCTCACGCATGTCCAAGCTCGGTTGACTTATGTCTTGCCTGACGGTAGCAAGAATCGCTTCGAACGCTGCCAGTCGTTTCCCATCAAAGAGGAGGAAATGTTCGTAGCGATGCTAACCTCCGTACAGTTTAGTGGTTGGTGATACATGTTGGTATTGAAGTTTCTGAGAGAAAAGCATCATTTCCACTAACGTCGACCAAGCCGGCCATGTTTTACAAGGCGCTTGTGTGGAATTCTTTGTGAGTTAACACCAATCATTATGATATGCTCGATAGGTTCATGAATATAATGTACGATAGCCATTTTCAGTGAAAAAGATCAAATTCTAACCTAGTATAACAAATACCTCGACATCCAATTGACGAAAATGGCGTATCGAAGTACGTTTAGTCGTTAAACGCTTAGTTATGCATCGACTTACTCTTTCGCTTACATATGTAGTTTGGGTAGCCGTCCCATCATCACAAGAAGTTCAGCATATTTGGACAATTTTCGGTCTTCATGCTCACATAGTATTGGCGGATTACGTCCCATAAACTTCCCGTATAGCATTTAAGTTCGAGCTTGCAACCCCATCATTTCTTTGGCATGATATTTGTCAATCTTCTAGTTTCACGATGAACACGCGCTACTTCGTTGCGCTGGTTTTAATACTAACTGTCGTACAAATT